>JAQJVL010003879.1:0-53318 GCA_035578905.1 Stictocephala bisonia
TATCATTTTTCTACTGTATTTCCTAATGTACAATTGTATCAATTATACAATACATTTGATGTGTTGTACATTATATTTGGAGAGGGTGTAATATTAAATGTTGGATTTGGCTAGGCAACTGCAATTTCACTCTGTCCAAGGACTGAAGGCAACCAAGAGATTAAGTGACCCTTTGCTCTGTGATATTTTTTGGATACAATATAATATGTATAGATGATCTAAATTATTATAATTTGACTTAAATGTATGCAACAGAGCATTTAAAAACATTAATTAAAAAGGAAATTAAATGTGGGGTAAGACATTACCCCACGCAACCAATCACGTCAAGGTCAGGTGCGTGACCACTGGAGTGTTAATTACCATTGATGATAAACATTTCAATAACTAGTAAATCATACTACTGGCAACTAATACTGAATATCTCTATCTATATGTTTATGGTTCCACAACAGCAGTACTCCTTTATTAACTGTTAACATTACAGAGGTTCTTTACTACTTTTTACTCATTTTACATCATTCCGTAAATATTTAAGTGGCAAAACAATAAAGTAAAATAATAAAAAAATAAATAACATTATATAAAGAAGCTAGATCAGAGAGCTTATGGCCAAGTGTATTTCAAATGGTGGAATGATCTTCTTTATATTAAATAAAGAAGCTAGATCAGAGAGCTTATGGCCAAGTGTATTTCAAATGGTGGAATGATCTTCTTTATATTATATAAAGAAGCTAGATCAGAGAGCTTATGGCCAAGTGTATTTCAAATGGTGGAATGATCTTCTTTATATTATATAAAGAAGCTAGATCAGAGAGCTTATGGCCAAGTGTATTTCAAATGGTGGAATGATCTTCTTTATATTATATAAAGAAGCTAGATCAGAGAGCTTATGGCCAAGTGTATTTCAAATGGTGGAATGATCTTCTTTATATTATATAAAGAAGCTAGATCAGAGAGCTTATGGCCAAGTGTATTTCAAATGGTGGAATGATCTTCTTTATATTATATAAAGAAGCTAGATCAGAGAGCTTATGGCCAAGTGTATTTCAAATGGTGGAATGATCTTCTTTATATTATATAAAGAAGCTAGATCAGAGAGCTTATGGCCAAGTGTATTTCAAATGGTGGAATGATCTTCTTTATATTATATAAAGAAGCTAGACCAGAGAGCTTATGGCCAAGTGTATTTCAAATGGTGGAATGATCTTCTTTATATTATATAAAGAAGCTAGACCAGAGAGCTTATGGCCACCAAATATAATAATATAACACTGTGTGTGTATGGGTGGGTGGGTGGGTAAATACCACCGTGTGTGTATGGGTGGGCGGGTGGGTAAATACCACTGTGTGTGTATGGGTGGGCAGGTGGGTAAATACCACTGTGTGTGTATGGGTGGGCGGGTGGGTATCAATACCACAGTACGTGTACAGGTGAGTGGGAGGGTCAATACACACACGTGGTATTGATTGACTCACGTTGGATCACATATAGATTGATCTACTGCATATATGTTACTCACGTTCCTCATTCAACTGGCAATATTTGTAATTTGTAATACTATTCTACCCTACTTTGTTACATCAGCTTGTAAGTGTTTTTTGACCACTCTCTGAATTAAGTTCTGACTAAGTTATGAAGACTAACCTTCATAACTTAGTCACGAATACACCATTTGTCAATACAACTGTACGTGTATGGGTGGGCGGGTGGGTCAATACCACTGTACGTGTATCGGTGGGCGGGTGGGTCAATACCACTGTACGTGTTTACGTGGGCGGGTGGGTCAAATACCACTGTACGTGTATGGGTGGGTGGGTGGTCACATGGCATCTTAAATAAAAACGTCTACTCCTTAAACTTCATCGGACAAAAACTTTTCACATATGATCTGAAAGATAGAATCCTGCAAATAACAATTTTATAGGTGTGTCCTTAATATATATTTGTCGTTGTAGCATATTCCAACAAGTGCTTTTTGTACAACTATACTTTTGTTGAACTTTGGATTAAATATAACTGATGCGCGCAGGCAAATTGAACTGTTACATCAGTTAAGCAAATGTAGCAGGTTGGCACATCCCTATTGCAAATACTTGCGTATATTAGATTTAGTTTTAAGAATAAACAGTTTTATAAGTTATAAATGAAAACTGTACGATTCCTTGTGTTTTCTTACCCTTAATCATACTTTATTAGTTTGGTTGTGTAATTATGAACTAAACAATACACCAAGAATTGGTAGTACAGGTAGTCCTCGTTATACGCGGTAGATACGTTCCGCCTAAGCGCCGCTTATAACGAAACCGCGTATAACGAGTCGGAGCTAAAGCGGGTAACGCCACTGTAGCCACAGCAGGCCGGCCTACTGCTTATTAGTACTGTACGCAATTCAAACTACAATATCATAACGCAATACAATATTTCAAATGGTGGAATGATCTTCTTTATATTATATAAAGAAGCTAGACCAGAGAGCTTATGGCCAAGAGTATTTCAAATGGTGGAATGATCTTCTTTATATTATATAAAGAAGCTAGACCAGAGAGCTTATGGCCAAGTGTATTTCAAATGGTGGAATGATCTTCTTTATATTATATAAAGAAGCTATATCAGAGAGCTTATAGCCAAGTGTATTTCAAATGGTGGAATGATCTTCTTTATATTATATAAAGAAGCTAGATCAGAGAGCTTATGGCCAAGTGTATTTCAAATGGTGGAATGATCTTCTTTATATTATATAAAGAAGCTAGATCAGAGAGCTTATGGCCAAGTGTATTTCAAATGGTGGAATATCTTCTTTATATTATATAAAGAAGCTAGATCAGAGAGCTTATGGCCAAGTGTATTTCAAATGGTGGAATGATCTTCTTTATATTATATAAAGAAGCTAGATCAGAGAGCTTATGGCCAAGTGTATTTCAAATGGTGGAATGATCTTCTTTATATTATATAAAGAAGCTAGATCAGAGAGCTTATGGCCAAGTGTATTTCAAATGGTGGAATGATCTTCTTTATATTATATAAAGAAGCTAGATCAGAGAGCTTATGGCCAAGTGTATTTCAAATGGTGGAATGAACTTCTTTATATTATATAAAGAAGCTAGATCAGAGAGCTTATGGCCAAGTGTATTTCAAATGGTGGAATGATCTTCTTTATATTATATAAAGAAGCTAGATCAGAGAGCTTATGGCCAAGTGTATTTCAAATGGTGGAATGATCTTCTTTATATTATATAAAGAAGCTAGATCAGAGAGCTTATGGCCAAGTGTATTTCAAATGGTGGAATGATCTTCTTTATATTATATAAAGAAGCTAGATCAGAGAGCTTATGGCCAAGTGTATTTCAAATGGTGGAATGATCTTCTTTATATTATATAAAGAAGCTAGATCAGAGAGCTTATGGCCAAGTGTATTTCAAATGGTGGAATGATCTTCTTTATATTATATAAAGAAGCTAGATCAGAGAGCTTATGGCCAAGTGTATTTCAAATGGTGGAATGATCTTCTTTATATTATATAAAGAAGCTAGATCAGAGAGCTTATGGCCAAGTGTATTTCAAATGGTGGAATGATCTTCTTTATATTATATAAAGAAGCTAGATCAGAGAGCTTATGGCCAAGTGTATTTCAAATGGTGGAATGATCTTCTTTATATTATATAAAGAAGCTAGATCAGAGAGCTTATGGCCAAGTGTATTTCAAATGGTGGAATGATCTTCTTTATATTATATAAAGAAGCTAGATCAGAGAGCTTATGGCCAAGTGTATTTCAAATGGTGGAATGATCTTCTTTATATTATATAAAGAAGCTAGACCAGAGAGCTTATGGCCAAGTGTATTTCAAATGGTGGAATGATCTTCTTTATATTATATAAAGAAGCCAGATCAGAGAGCTTATGGCCAAGTGTATTTCTAATGGTGGAATGATCTTCTTTATATTATATAAAGAAGCCAGACCAGAGAGCTTATGGCCAAGAGTATTTCAAATGGTGGAATATTCTTCTTTATATTATATAAAGAAGCTAGATCAGAGAGCTTATGGCCAAGTGTATTTCAAATGGTGGAATGATCTTCTTTATATTATATAAAGAAGCTAGATCAGAGAGCTTATGGCCAAGTGTATTTCAAATGGTGGAATGATCTTCTTTATATTATATAAAGAAGCTAGATCAGAGAGCTTATGGCCAAGTGTATTTCAAATAGTGGAATGATCTTCTTTATATTATATAAAGAAGCTAGATCAGAGAGCTTATGGCCAAGTGTATTTCAAATGGTGGAATGATCTTCTTTATATTATATAAAGAAGCTAGACCAGAGAGCTTATGGCCAAGTGTATTTCAAATGGTGGAATGATCTTCTTTATATTATATAAAGAAGCTAGACCAGAGAGCTTATGGCCAAGTGTATTTCAAATGGTGGAATGATCTTCTTTATATTATATAAAGAAGCTAGACCAGAGAGCTTATGGCCAAGTGTATTTCAAATGGTGGAATGATCTTCTTTATATTATATAAAGAAGCTAGATCAGAGAGCTTATGGCCAAGTGTATTTCAAATGGTGGAATGATCTTCTTTATATTATATAAAGAAGCTAGATCAGAGAGCTTATGGCCAAGTGTATTTCAAATGGTGGAATGATCTTCTTTATATTATATAAAGAAGCTAGATCAGAGAGCTTATGGCCAAGTGTATTTCAAATGGTGGAATGATCTTCTTTATATTATATAAAGAAGCTAGATCAGAGAGCTTATGGCCAAGTGTATTTCAAATGGTGGAATGATCTTCTTTATATTATATAAAGAAGCTAGACCAGAGAGCTTATGGCCAAGTGTATTTCAAATGGTGGAATGATCTTCTTTATATTATATAAAGAAGCTAGACCAGAGAGCTTATGGCCAAGTGTATTTCAAATGGTGGAATGATCTTCTTTATATTATATAAAGAAGCCAGATCAGAGAGCTTATGGCCAAGTGTATTTCTAATGGTGGAATGATCTTCTTTATATTATATAAAGAAGCTAGATCAGAGATCTTATGGCCAAGTGTATTTCAAATGGTGGAATGATCTTCTTTATATTATATAAAGAAGCTAGATCAGAGAGCTTATGGCCAAGTGTATTTCAAATGGTGGAATGATCTTCTTTATATTATATAAAGAAGCTAGATCAGAGAGCTTATGGCCAAGTGTATTTCAAATGGTGGAATGATCTTCTTTATATTATATAAAGAAGCTAGATCAGAGAGCTTATGGCCAAGTGTATTTCAAATGGTGGAATGATCTTCTTTATATTATATAAAGAAGCTAGACCAGAGAGCTTATGGCCAAGTGTATTTCAAATGGTGGAATGATCTTCTTTATATTATATAAAGAAGCTAGACCAGAGAGCTTATGGCCAAGTGTATTTCAAATGGTGGAATGATCTTCTTTATATTATATAAAGAAGCTAGACCAGAGAGCTTATGGCCAAGTGTATTTCAAATGGTGGAATGATCTTCTTTATATTATATAAAGAAGCTAGATCAGAGAGCTTATGGCCAAGTGTATTTCAAATGGTGGAATGATCTTCTTTATATTATATAAAGAAGCTAGACCAGAGAGCTTATGGCCAAGTGTATTTCAAATGGTGGAATGATCTTCTTTATATTATATAAAGAAGCTAGACCAGAGAGCTTATGGCCAAGTGTATTTCAAATGGTGGAATGATCTTCTTTATATTATATAAAGAAGCTAGATGAGAGAGCTTATGGCCAAGTGTATTTCAAATGGTGGAATGATCTTCTTTATATTATATAAAGAAGCTAGATCAGAGAGCTTATGGCCAAGTGTATTTCAAATGGTGGAATGATCTTCTTTATATTATATAAAGAAGCTAGATCAGAGAGCTTATGGCCAAGTGTATTTCAAATGGTGGAATGATCTTCTTTATATTATATAAAGAAGCTAGATCAGAGAGCTTATGGCCAAGTGTATTTCAAATGGTGGAATGATCTTCTTTATATTATATAAAGAAGCTAGACCAGAGAGCTTATGGCCAAGTGTATTTCAAATGGTGGAATGATCTTCTTTATATTATATAAAGAAGCTAGACCAGAGAGCTTATGGCCAAGTGTATTTCAAATGGTGGAATGATCTTCTTTATATTATATAAAGAAGCTAGACCAGAGAGCTTATGGCCAAGTGTATTTCAAATGGTGGAATGATCTTCTTTATATTATATAAAGAAGCTAGACCAGAGAGCTTATGGCCAAGTGTATTTCAAATGGTGGAATGATCTTCTTTATATTATATAAAGAAGCTAGACCAGAGAGCTTATGGCCAAGTGTATTTCAAATGGTGGAATGATCTTCTTTATATTATATAAAGAAGCTAGATCAGAGAGCTTATGGCCAAGTGTATTTCAAATGGTGGAATGATCTTCTTTATATTATATAAAGAAGCTAGATCAGAGAGCTTATGGCCAAGTGTATTTCAAATGGTGGAATGATCTTCTTCATATTATATAAAGAAGCTAGATCAGAGAGCTTATGGCCAAGTGTATTTCAAATGGTGGAATGATCTTCTTTATATTATATAAAGAAGCTAGATCAGAGAGCTTATGGCCAAGTGTATTTCAAATGGTGGAATGATCTTCTTTATATTCTACACATTATTTTATTAAGTTTAAATGAATTCAGAATTTTTACAGAATAAAACAAAATTTCCTCTGATAAATGCTATGTTAATATACATTATAAAAACACACTGATCATTGTTTGATGGTTGGAATTTACATTATCAGTAAGTATATCATTAAACAAAACAATTATTGTTTAGACCAAATATCACATAGATGGCTATGACAGTCGGTGCAGAAGCAATTACATCTTATTGAAATGGATACTTGACAATAATCACAGACGAGTACGTATATCAAACAGGTCATGCGGGTGGCACCACACTGACGCTACACTAGTACACTTACATTACAATGGTGTTACCGTATTAATATGATGGTGTTGCCTACACTAAGAACAATGTTTGTCTTCAATTAGAAAACACACACATTCTAGAGAAATATTTGTAGGGTAACAGTTCATTATTCAACTTTCATTATGAATGTTTAAGAAGATTATGCCTTTTATCTCTTAACTCAATCCAACAGATAAGAAAATATGTAGAACTGAAAAATAAATATGTTAATTATCTTTAAGTGCACATGGAAGTCTGTGGACCTGGACGATTTTTAAATTACTGGTATTTTTTCTCATTTAACTATTTTGAAAATGCCAACTTACCCTAAGAGAATTAAAAACTTTTAATAGTTATTATGTATACATCTTGACATATTGTCAAAAGCTGGTAAAATCTTATCATATAAGAATGACGTATCTGCCGTTAAGTAAACCAAAATGACAGTTTAAACAACAATATGTAATAGTTAAAAGAGTTTGGAATAGAGAAAAATGTGTATGTTTTAGGAAGGTACGCCGACATAAGACATAATTTACCTTGCCTGCAAAAACATAGTGCATTACAGTTTTGTAGGTTTGTTGGACCAACAGTATACCCCATCCCATTCCAACTACAAGGTAGCACAGGGAGAAGTCATGTTGGAACCGATTTGGGTCGGCCCTTAGTTGCCTAATCCCTTAGCAATGACAACTCAAAAGAATTTAGTTATTAAAAGATACAAAATATGCCCAAGTTTAATTAATTTTTAGAATTACAGTTTCTAAATCTGTACTTATTTTTATGAGAATTTCACATGAGTTGTAAAACTATTACTGATATTTTTCAATGTTAATCAGAATGATAATTATTTACAGAAAATGAATAATTTTACTAGCTACAAAAGTTGGAAAATAAAGCCAGACAAAACAACATTCATAAAAACTCTGAACTCACCCAATTGTCATTATGATCACAGTGGGCCACACTGATTAATAAACAAGGCTGTTAATTAGAGTTTGGAGACAAGTGCCTTTTAGCATATCAATTGAGCTCTACATTGAGCAGCCATTTCCTTTACCAGGCAATGGTGTATTCTGCTATATGTTTCTTGCACTTATTTGTGTGAACATTAACTTATCTTTAGTTACCACTTTATGGAACTGCTATGCTAAGATGATGATGATGATGCCAACGATTCTAATCAACACAACATTCTTATAAATTTTCTTTCCTAATTAAATACTCTACAAAAAAAACATTAAAATTGTAATTTAGGATAAGTAAAACACCGTATGAGAACTAAAAAGAAAATCGGGAGTGTGCTATAGGTCTTGTTTTATAAAAAAGGCAAGATTTATGTTGATCTTGTATCAATGATTAAACAATTGTTATACCTAAATTAGCTGTTTGCCGTGCATTGATAAGGGATTATCATATAAACGGTGATGTTTTAATTTATTTATGGTAGCTTCGTGTGCCAACCCCTTCACTCCCTGTGCTCGTGAGGAAAGTCCGGCCTGCAGCCTTGCTTGGAAACTCTGCCTTTAGCCACTTTGTGCAACTCGCCCTGCGGTCTCGCCTAGATACTGTAAAGCCCCATTTGTAGATCTCGGCATGCAGCCTCGTGAGAGAGCTCGGCCTACAACCTTGCCGGGACATTTGGACTGTATCACAATAAATTTTGGTATATTGGGAATCAAGGCAAAAATACCTTTCTTTTACCTCTCGTGTCTGTTTAAGTTTTCAAATCTAATCAAACTAAATAAAAAATAAAATAATTCGATGAGAATAAGATTATAACTTTAAAGGCCAGTGGGGCGGAGCCCTAGAGTCGGATGTGAATAAAACCACACCAGAAACCTTCCTGGGAGTAAACTCTACAACTTTTAATCCATACGATGAACAGGATTATAATATAAATAGCGTTGACGTAATTGCATTGAATTCAGTCAAAAATTAATATACTGTATGAAATGTTAGGTAAATATTTTAGTATGACATTAATTTATATACCAACATTTCATACAGAATGTTAATTTTTGAATGAATGCAAAAGTCTATTTCAGAAAGCACTTTATTAATAAGAAATAAAATACAACAGTTGTTTATATAAACAAATACAAATAAGTTGAGGAAACATTTATATCGCATGTTTCAACAATTTCCTTAAATTTATTTTGTTAGTAAACAAACAAACTAAAACTGCTCGATTAGTTTTACAACATTTTCCAATTTCCTTGTGACTTTTTTCTTTCCTGAAGAATATTCTACAAAAAATTAGGAAACTCTAAAAAAAGTTTAAGGAAATGTGTTATGTTATCAAGTGATGGAATGACAATGCATCCAGGTAAATAATTTTTATACCAAATTTTTGCTAACAAAAGTCAGGCATTTCACACCTAACATTTCTAACATATGATATAACTAACAAAGCAGTTTTCCATTTAATAGATAATACAAGAATCCCGAAAAAAAAAATATAGGAAAGTTCCAATTAAATAGAAACTAGATAAATTGATTTGAAAACTTCTGCAACTTGTTAAGAAAGGTTTCGAACACCAGAGATATATCAATTGTAAAGTACGGAAATGGTAGAAATTACCTAGTTAAAAAAAAAGAAAACAGTAAAGATAATTATATAGAACTGGGGCCTTGTCGATTTTTTAGCTGAAACTTTTTATCATGGTAGATACATAGTTAAGAAACAAGAATATGATAATATTTTTTAGTGGAAAAGCCGAAAAAATTATGGAAATGAGGAAAAATATTTGTTTTTTTAAATGTAGCGATATGGTTAATCAAATTATGCGGAATTTTCCCTCATCACGATTATCACAGGGGTTTTACAATTGAACGAATATTAAGCACATTACGACGGAAATGTGCCGATTTCAGTAAGATTACGTTCTGTTAGAATAGGGCTAGGTGGGATATTCATGGGTTAGGTTAGGTTAAGTTAGGTTTGTTGAGGTTGTTAGGTTTGTTTGGTTCATGATAGGTTTGGTTAGGTTATGTTAGATTTAGTTATGTTAAATTGTTTGTTTAGATCATGTTAGGTTAGGTAAACCTATAAACTTTACAGGGATTTAACAAACCATGCTATAAACCAATTATTAATAACTAATTCTAACATAACCAAACCAAACTAACATGACCTCAACAAACCCAGCAACTTGAACAAACCTAACTTAACCTATCCAAACCTAAAATAACCTAACCAAACCTATCATTACATAACCTAATAAAACCTTATCTATCAAAACTCAACCTAGCCCTATCATAACAGAATGTAACCTGACTAAAATCGGCACACTTCCTATTCTAACATGCTGAATAATGGTTTGATTGTAAAACCCTTGTGATATTCATGATCAGGGGAAAATTCTGCATAATTTGTGTACCCACATTGCTACATTTAAGGAAGAAAATATTTTTCTATTTTTCCTCATTTTTGTAATTTAACCGACTTTTCCGCTGAAAATAATAATCATATTCTTGTTTCTTAGATATGATTATTATTTTTAAATTTGTTATCTACTGTGAAACAAATTTTCATCGCAAAAATCAACAAGGCCTCTGTTCTATATAATTACCACAGTAAATAATTGGAATATATCAAAAAATAAATTGCATAGTTTAATGAAAATTGGTACCTTGGGGGTTTTAAGTTGCTTATTATGATTATAACATAAAACATAACGTAACAAAAGGCAGATGGGAAATTATGCTTTTCCGCCACTATCACAACTATTACAAATAAAAGGTACAAAATATTATTTTTTTGGGTTTTTTAAATCATATTTATGTACTTATAAAAGCTGCTAATAAATGGAATGCTGGCAAATCTGGAAAAATCAAGATGGCGGATAAAGAATATATAAAAATTATAATGATGGAATGTATATTAAAAATAATTAACTAGGGGTATCATTGACCGCTTATTACGATTTCCACAACAATATAATGATACATTAAAGTGGTGGAGAGAAAGTTTTTCACCATCTTCAAAGTTTTTCTTGCAAAAAGTAATAAATGTCAAAATCAAACTTATTTCCTTATAGATTATACTATATTGATTAATAATAGTTGCAAATAAATGAAGGATGTTGTAGAAACTTTCGAAAAATCAATTGTGATTGGACAATTCAAGAAAATCATGATTGAAGTTTTAATTAAAAATAGTTGATTAAGAGTCCTTAATCATACTTTTAGCTATATAAAACAAAGTCAGAAGTGAAAATCTTGGATTTAAAACATGTTTCACTACTGTTATGGAAAAAGTATTATAAAAGATATGTAAAATCCATAATATGCTTGCTGACGGCTATCAATTGTCAAAATTGAAAATATGATTTCAAATTTTTATCAACCAACATTAAAATGAAAAATTTTACACAGAAATTATAAAAGATTTAAACAAAATGGCTTTTCATGAATAAATTTTTTCTATTAAAGATATTTTGATGTTTAAGGTCTCATTAGAAAGGTAACTTTATACTCTATAAATAAAGTTATTATGACTTTACAATTAAATTAAAACTTTTTGATATATTTGAGGTTAAATCATACCATTTTAGGAGAAAAAACCTGAATCAATAAATTCTAATATTCATATCTCTGTATGGGCAAATCGAATTATAAAATAAAGGAAATTTTTGGGGAAAACACCACTACAAGTCACTTGTAATAAATTTTTTTTTAATTCAACTCATTTTCCACTATTAGTCAAAATAGGAAATTAGTTTTTGAAAAAAAAAAATTTGACCAATTTTTAAAGTGCAGCCGAGTTTTTAATATGAGTCCAAAACGGCGAACGATTTTTGAGCATATTAAAAAAATAGACGTATGATATGAATTTTTACGGTTGGAATTTTGTTAAAACCAAAGTCCAGTTGGTAATAATTTATCTTATTGGCCTCAAAGTACCAATAAAGTAGATGGATAAATAGCCAACAATTATTTAGCTATAATTGTTTTAAATTTTTGTGTTATAAAACCCTTATTTGTATGAATTTTGTATAATTTTATCCTTTTCAAATTTCGTCTCAAACATCGTTTTGTATGAGTCACCATCTTCAAGATATTCCCGTCGAAACAGCATGTTATTTTTATTTATTGACAAGAGTGCCATCTTTAAAATGATATATCTAGTCTTTGGCTGATCGTGAAAAAATAAAAAGAATCTGAAAGGTAAATTTAATAGTTTTAAATTAAGTTCTTCTACATTTTTACCTAAGTGAAAATTTTTTAGAAATCAAACAAAAACTGTTAAAAAATATGAAATTTCAATATTCAGTGCCTTATATTTCATCAGGGGTGCGCATTTTATTGAAAAGTTGTTGGTCACCTTCTTTTCATAAAATGAGTTAAATAAAACATTTTGTATGTTATTTTAAATATTTTGTCCCCTTGTATAAAGGAGCCTCCCCACCACCCCAACTAGCATGCGGCCAGACAAAATGGTATATTTCAAGGAACTACATCGCCCTTGATATAATAAAACCAATTTCAAGTGAATATAGTAGCTTTGTATTTAATCGTTTCTGTTTTTCCTGGTTTACTGTACTTAGAGTTACAAAATTAATGGTTTGTGTATGTTCACCAGGCATTATGCTAGATATGTAATTCCAAGGCATGTAAATCACATTATCCTCATGTTTGAATATGCAAATTAAGTACATGCCTTACATTTGATGACCTACAATTAAGAGCTACCCCTATTAAGTGAGGAAAATTGATTTTCCACATGCACTTAAAAATAATTTTTGATTGTAAGTTTTCAAATACGGTAAAAATAAGTTTAAGTTTTAACAAAAAATGAAAAAATTACAGAAAATAACTTATGAAATCTCAGTGAAAGCAATAATTTCCCCTTTTCTTCAGTTAAAATATATGTAATAATTTACACAACTGTAAAATTAGAATAATTGAGTTTTAAATGCATGTAAAAGAGGTGAAGTGGGTGGGGACTGGAACTTCTTGCCGGAATGGGTGGAGAGATCAGTGGGCAGAGAGATGGTCTTGCAAAGACCATTGCCATCCTGGGCTGGAACACGTTTGAGTACATTTTATATATATGTCTCTCATAATGTTGATGTTATGCACCTTCTTGGCATGATTTTTGAGAGTGTCAGTTCGGCTGTAGGTACTATTAGAGTATGGACATTTGTGGTTGCGGCTGAAGTGAGTCCGCAGGTGGTGCCAGTGACTCCCCACAAACTTGTGGCACAACAGACAAAAGTACATCCCTGGCATCTTAGGGACCTCTCGGAATATTTTCTCCTGCTGGTGAACGTGTGCCAGACTGCGGAGGCGGTTGGCATTTGAGTCTAAACCTAAACCAAAATTCACTCCTGCATAACCAATAAAACCTGTAATACTGAATATAACACCTAAGTTTCTGGCGGGGCTAAGGGCCTAACTGTATTGTATGAAATATTGGGCTTTATGTAACTTGTATATGGTCCGATATATAAAAAATTACCCACACATAAAAGCTTTTAATTAATTTTACTATCTGAAACTACAATAAATATTGGGTGTTACATTAGAAAAAAATGTTACCTACCTTTTAATCCTCTCCAAACTAAGGTATATTTCCCATTTAAAGTTTGTTGGCAGCTTTATGGTTCACAAGATCCCAGTGATGGCATAGTTAATAAACACACCTTGTATATTTCCCATTTAAAGTTTGTTGGCAGCTTTATGGTTCACAAGATCCCAGTGATGGCATAGTTAATAAACACACCTTGTATATTTCCCATTTAAAGTTTGTTGGCAGCTTTATGGTTCACAAGATCCCAGTGATGGCATAGTTAATAAACACACCTTGTATATTCCCCATTTAAAGTTTGTTGGCAGCTTTATGGTTCACAAGATCCCAGTGATGGCACAGTTAATAAACACACCTTGTATATTCCCCATTTAAAGTTTGTTGGCAGCTTTATGGTTCACAAGATCCCAGTGATGGCACAGTTAATAAACACACCTTGTATATTTCCCATTTAAAGTTTGTTGGCAGCTTTATGGTTCACAAGATCCCAGTGATGGCATAGTTAATAAACACACCTTGTATATTTCCCATTTAAAGTTTGTTGGCAGCTTTATGGTTCACAAGATCCCAGTGATGGCATAGTTAATAAACACACCTTGTATATTCCCCATTTAAAGTTTGTTGGCAGCTTTATGGTTCACAAGATCCCAGTGATGGCATAGTTAATAAACACACCTTGTATATTCCCCATTTAAAGTTTGTTGGCAGCTTTATGGTTCACAAGATCCCAGTGATGGCATAGTTAATAAACACACCTTGTATATTCCCCATTTAAAGTTTGTTGGCAGCTTTATGGTTCACAAGATCCCAGTGATGGCATAGTTAATAAACACACCTTGTATATTTCCCATTTAAAGTTTGTTGGCAGCTTTATGGTTCACAAGATCCCAGTGATGGCATAGTTAATAAACACACCTTATATATTCCCCATTTAAAGTTTGTTGGCAGCTTTATGGTTCACAAGATCCCAGTGATGGCATAGTTAATAAACACACCTTGTATATTCCCCATTTAAAGTTTGTTGGCAGCTTTATGGTTCACAAGATCCCAGTGATGGCATAGTTAATAAACACACCTTGTATATTCCCCATTTAAAGTTTGTTGGCAGCTTTATGGTTCACAAGATCCCAGTGATGGCATAGTTAATAAACACACCTTGTATATTCGCCCGGGAAGGCAGTCAATGACAATCTGTATTGCTAAGTCAGTCAGTAGACTCTCTACACATATTTAAAAACTGAAGGTAATATATTGATGTTTTAAACATAATTGTTGTACATTGACATTGCCTATTCTATATGTCATTTGTAAGTCATAGTATAATAGTTTCATTTTGTTAAGTTTCTCTAATAAGCCAGTAATTTCATATCATGCCCAACATGATTTCTTGTAAAAGTTGAAATGTTAATCCAGACACGTATATCCATAGCTCCCCATGTAATGCCTGTAAGTTATTATTTATGATCAAAACAGGACATTCCCTCAAGTTGTTCATCTTAGACTATCCTTCTCGTTTACTTCAGAACTGCTTTTAAATTATATTTGTTGTCAATGTAGGCTAGATGAATCAGGCCTAAAAGGTATTGATCCGACTTAGTTTAGGGAATTGTTGATGGTAATCTGACCTTTTCCAGATACATATATATACTCACAACTATTCCACGAATCCCACTAAATAACGTGAAAAGAATCAACATTACAATTTAGTTCCCACTGCTGCCATGTCTATCTATAACTGCTTTTCATAGATGGCTCTTTCCAATAATTAACAATCAAATTCCTATTACAACTGTACCGGGTCTTATGACCGGTAAATTTAGGTTTCTCTACGTTTTGGTTTTCCAGGCTGTCTGCGTTCACTCTTGCACTGTCGACTTGTTAATTTCGTGGCCGTTTGCTCAAGCCTTGGTCTGTTCCGTGGTTCCGGCCTTCGTTTTACCGGTTCGACTGGAATTGTTCGTGTTTCGCCTTCCTATTAACTTCTTCATGAGCGGCTATAAAGGCAATTAACTCCAGGGTCCTCGAGTAAAACTTGTTCCCTCAGCCCGGCCGATCTTCTGCCATCTCTACTGTGCTAGCCTGACCTGGGGACCATGTAACAGAGCCTATTTTGCGACTCCGCTGCCCTCTTTACAACTTACGGGAGACTTCTGTCTTCAGGTCAATGCGTTCCACTTATTTCCCGGCGGCTGAGCTAGGGGATGAACATTTTAAAAAAATAGGCCTAGACCAAAGAAAAAAAGTGCACCTAGCCTGGATTATAAACTTTGTATTTCACACAGCCAAATAATTTAATAGGCCCCTTTTATTACTTAAAGTTGATATATATATATTTTTATTTCACATAGCCAAATAATTTAATAGGCCCCTTTTATTACTTAAAGATGATATATATATTTTTTTTTTTGAGAAATTTATCATTACCGTTAAAAATATTATTTGATTTGTTATTCTGTATTTTCTAAATATTTATCTACTGTTTTTAAATTTCATATTTTTGTTACTTTTAATTTTTTTGAATTATTTATCTATGTTATGATAGGCCTAGTTATTAAGTTGGTTTGTTTATATATTAGTTCTTTTTATGTGTAGGTCTAGCTGTTCAGTTTTGTATAGGTTATGTAGTATTATTCGTTTGGTCAATTGTAGTATTTTGTAGTGAATGTTGGATAAAATGGTACTGTGCTATATTTTCTTTTTAATAGCTTAATTTTTCGACTTTTCACCAAAAGGGGATTATTTATTAAAGTTTTTACTTTTCTTCAATTCGGAGCTACCCAGGGAATTCAGGCTGACTCACTGGCCTTGGTGGAATCATGGAATGTGGGCTAAATTGCCGGTTGTTTGGTTTTGTTCAAATTTCTAAATTTTCTTTGTAAATTTTGTAAAATTTTGTCTTTCTAGTAAATCTGCAGTTAGACACATCTGTTGTTGTATTTGTTGCTTTTGCCAATTTTGTGTATATCATTGTTTATTACGTGTTTCATATTGTATTTATTGTTTTTGAGTGTAATTTTTTATATTGAGGCCTTCTTCCAGAATTTTTAAATTTCTTTGTAATAAATAGTTTTTTTCTCAGCTGTTGTTATATGTTATAATAATTTTAAATTGTAATACTATGTTCAGTTTTAATGCAAACAAAATTAATTTAAATTCAATTTATAATGATTTCAAAATCATAATAAAACTAATATTTAGAAAAATAAATACATTTAGATACGAAAGTAAAAATTTAAAAACATATGTTTATATAAACTAATATTATATTTATTTACTTGTTGTACTTAATATTAATTGTGATGTGTCTGACGATGATAGCCTTGCTATCGAAAGGCCTCACCAATAAAGTTTTAAATATTGGTTTAAAATTGTGTTATTCTTAACAATTATATGCAAAAAACCAATACAGCTCCATCTTCAACATAACAATTTATTGTTTAGAAGATCATATGTGTTTTGTTTACTTACTTGTCCATATTTGGTGGAATTATTTAATATTTTATTACTGTTTTGAACATGTGCTTATGTATAATTACCAACATAAATACTTTGTAAGATTGTTTTTTCACTAGGCCTACTGTTTTTTTTTTTTTTTTTTTTTTTTTACTCGTTATTAATTATTCAAAAACTGTTTATTTAGCCCCTGAACTGTTTTAAAATTATATAAAATAAATTACCTCTGTCAACAGTTCAAATTTGTTGTCATGTGTATGACGATCGTTTTAACATAATTATGCCATCTTCTGATACAATGCCATAAAGGTTTCAATGAACTTTATAAACAAAAATAGTATAAAACAATTTATACTATTTTTTTAAATTTAATTTAATTTAAATTAAATTTAATTTAATTTAAATTTAAATTTAATTTAATCATGTTAAAACGATCATACACATGACAACAAATTTGAACTATTGACAGAGGTAATTTATTTTATATAATCTTATTAGTTAAAGAGTTTATATCCTATTTGTATTTATTTTCATAACTAAACATTAATTCCCTTTTTATTATCTTAATATCTAAAACAAGCAAGGTCCAGCCGAAATGTTTTTTTTGGGCTCAAAGGATTTTTAATTTTTGAGTGGGTTTTCGACCATGAGAAATCAATTTGTACCAGTCTCCCTCCTGGGTAAATCCTGATTTCTGCCCTAGAGGCTCCTAGACGTCCAGTGCTATCAATTTCTAGCAGAAAAAAACAATACTGAACTTTTTCGACTTCTAGCCTTTTTTTTCTTCCAGACTCTATGTTTTTGGGGGTATCTCCTAAATCACATTATCTTAATTCATTTCGGAAGAGACTACAATTAAGTGCTCTGCCCCATCCCAAATAAAAAATATATTAAAAAGCCCAACATTAGGTAATGTTTAACTAATACACCCAAGTGGGGTATCAAATTAAAGGTATTCCTTCTCTTAATTACTAATATACCATGAGATTTTAGAAAAAAAATATGTTTATGGGCTCCACTGCCCAAAAAAAAAAAAAAATTTTACTGGGGTCATACTGCTTATGAATCCTGGTAAGGCTGTAGATCGATCTTCCTCACAAGGCAACATGCTGAGATCCACAAATGGGACTGTAACAGAGTGCCTTGGTGAGGCCACAAGCTGAACTTTCTCTCGCGAGGCCATTTGGTCGAGTTCCACAAAGAGGACTGTTGTAGAACGACTTAGCGAGGCCGTAGGCCAAGTTCTACGAAGGGGCTAAAGGTAAACGTAGAAGACCTCTGAAATTAAATTTTACTGTTAACCTACAAGAAAGAGCAACAACAAACGATCCTCTAGCAGATATGGATGCTACCACTTCCATTTGCAAAATTGAATTGAGCAAAGCTCAGTGTCCTGGCGATTATTTACAATTTGTACTATCTAATTCAATTAATTATACTGTTGGTACTGGTGGCGGAGTGCTGTAACCCAGCTACTTGGGGAGAAAGCGTTGAGGAGATTGTAGGCGATAGGTTTCATGTTCCGTCCTCTTAATACTGACATGGCATCCACTCAATGGTTGCCATCCAAATGGACACTACTATACGGCTCGCCAGTTTAACTTGAGGCAGACCCAACGTACCTACAGACCCATTAGCCGCCTGGCCGCCACAACCATTTTACAATCCTATTAGGGACGCTTTGATGAACGCCTCAGTTGAATATTAATATAAATATTCACATTTATAAGAGGTAATTCACATTTCTGGATTAACAGTTATCTCAAGGGACAGAGTCAAATGGTTCACATTCTGTACACTGATGGCCAAGGTTGTTTAAGTCGGGTGCAAACAGAGTCAAGACCAACTTTAATGAGTTTACCTAAAGAATCGGTTCTTGGACCAATCGTATTCTTATTATTCTTGAACGATCTCTGTAAGAGTTTAGTAACTTTAGGGAGGTTAGGTGGGTTAACGATAGTGGTATGTGTAAAGTGATTGAGCATGTTATCACTGTCCGATATCATTTGAATAGAAGGTATTGCCCCACCCACCCACACACACATACAAGTCCAGTGGTAATGACCCATCCATACACATACAGTGGTATTGACCCACCCATCAATCCATACACGTTGAGAGATGTTGACCCAACTTCTCACCCGTACACGTACATTGATGCTGGCCCAACCACCCACCCATATACGTACAATACATTGAAGCAGTACCACTCAACATGTTAGGGCAAGTGGGGGGGGGCCAATTGTGAATGGTAAATATTTTCAATTTATCAAATTACCGATATATCACAAACCAAATATCGATCTAACCATAATATTGAAAGAAATATATCGATATATCGGGTAACCGATATATCGAACGGTAAATGATTTATCTGTTTAAAATTATGCACTAAGTCTTATGTTATGTCAAAAATACACTCATGTTTAGCTGTCAATATTTAGAATAGCTATTGAATGTTAAAATGAATACATTTATTTGCACAAAACAAGTAGGATCTGTGGGGTTGATTGAACAAAAATTCAAAATAATAATAATCATACCTTTCATTATTATGTTAATTATAAAAGAGTAATGTACACTAATATTGGTTTTAAGGCGACTGGCTAGGCATCCTAGAGTCAGCGTTGCCATTCATACACAGCCTCATTTACCTATGCCACCCACTGGTCTACAATTAACTACATTTAAGTACGTTAATCTCACTTTAAAAAACGTATTAAAGTTACTTTATTATATAAATGCATGTTTTTTACGCATAAGAGGCAATTTAAATGTGTTTTTTGAATCGTGATGATTTTGTAAGGAGCATAACGTCAATTTTTAGTGATATATCGGACCAAAATATCGATATGGCCGATATTATCGAAAGAAAATATCGATACTAATATGTCGGAACGTATTTTTCGTTATTTCCGATATATCGTTTACATCCGCAGGGCCAATACCACTGTCGTGTATGGGTAAGTGGTGGACGAAATGTCACAAGACACAAGCACAAGTGATGATGTTGGCACACAAAGCATGCAGGGGTATTCGGGAATGAACTCATGCATTCCCGAAGGTCAAACAATGAACAAGGAACTTTACATACAAAATTTTAAGTGCTTACAAGATGCCATTCGGAGAAAACGGCCTGAAAAATGGACAGAAAACAATTAGATTTTGCTGCATGTCAATACCCCTGTACATCGATACCTGTTAGTATGTAACTACCTAGCCAACCTCTACGTTACCACACTAGACCATCCTCATTACTAGCCTGACCTCATGCCGTCCACACAGTGCAAACATCAATAAAAGGAAAACGATTTTCAAGTGCTGAAACTGTCAGAAAAAATATGACAAAAGCATTGATATACATTTAAAAAAATATGTGTCAAAATATTTTGAACAACTGTATGATCGTTGGGTTAAGTGTGTTGTTGCAGGAGATGAGTATTTTGAAGGAAACTAAGTTTGTAAGTTTTTATCTTTGTCCAATAAATATACTTCCAACCAATTCCAGCAACTTTTTGACTGAACCACTTATTAGTTGGCAAACTGAACTACTTTGTACAGTTACGATCGAAGGATATATAATGAAAAATATAAATTAAACATTATATCTTTATGCATAAACTGAACGACATCTGAAATTACACATCTTGTATTGATGTTAAAATTACAAACATTTAGCTGTTTACCCGTGCCTTGCTACGGGATTAACATATAAACAATAATATTTTAGTTTATTTATGATAGCTTCGCGTCCCAACCCTGTCACTCGCTACGCTCATGAGGGAAATTCGGTCTGCAGCCTCAACTGGGAACTCTGCCTTTATACCCTTTGTGCAACTCGCCCTGCAACCTCGCCGTTACACTTGATCTGTATTGACTGTATCACAATGAATTTTGGTTTTGGGGCAGTAGAGCCCAAAAACATGGTCTTCTCTACAATTTGATGGTATATTAGGGATTGAGGAAAAAATACCTTTAACCTGATATCTCATTTGGGTATATTTCAAGTTTTCATTTTTTTAACAGTTGATGATTAACTCAGATGTTACATTATTAAATAAAATAACTCCATGATAATAACATTGAAACTTTAAAAGCCAGTGGGGCAGAACCCTAGAGTCGAATGTGAATAAAACCACACCATTAACCTTCCCAGGAGCGAACTCTACAATTTCCCAAAATTTTTAGGCAATCTGACGAGTTTCGTAATGCATAAAGGACTTACATTAGTTTTTTTATATATATGCTAGAAGACATGTGCTGTTCTGCAGCATTTTTTGAGGGGAAGTGCCAGTCTGATGCATAAATGAAAGAAATGAAATTGTGTTATTGTACTAGCAGATGTTTCCTCTAAAGTGTTCAATTATTTCAATTTCTCAGGAAAAGTTGTAGGTGGTAATTTGACTTCTCCATCGTGGCAACAGAGAGTGAAGCGCCCTTGTGTATTTTTTTTAGTTAATATACAATGCAAGCAATGTTGACAACGTTTCTGTAGACCACCCACAGAGAAAGTGTGAACATTTGAAATGATATCTGAAATCGCACACCTTGAAGCGACCTTCAAGAGTTTTCCATCACTAATGTTTTAATTTTTCTTCCTCTTACTATCAACCCTCTTCTCACGAACACCTGTCAGAGTGGCCTTCTATCTAAGCCTGTTGACTTCCATAGGTATTGTATCAGTACATCCTCCACTCTTAATTTTTAAGATTCTGTACTGTCCACTGGCCAAGTTCCCAGTAAATAATTAATAAGTCGTGGCCAGAAATGTAGACAGTAACTATCTCAATATTTTCCTTGTGAATTATATACATATATTCAGGAAAAATCTCACCAATATATTAAGTTCTGCATGTCCAGCCTTCTAATGTTTGTAATAATTATGTATACTCTGTCCATAAGATTGATCACCAATAATAAAATCTTTATAAACACGCAAATTTTTGGCATATTTTAGTATGTCTATCCTCAGTACTATAGAGACAATGAGAAATTGCTTGAAACAAACAGTTACATACACCAATATAATCACTTCAAAATTATCTACTTTTGAAGAACCACATGTCATTTAAACATCTCCATACATAGACAGTTGTCTCTGTTTAATGCTTAAAAGGCTACCAGTCATCAAATTAGACATTTCCAACTTTAGTTTTTCACTCTTTCGCTTAACATATTTAGTCTTCCTACAAAGAGACATACTTAAATTACTAAAATTAATCACTCTAAAACAACTAAAAAATCTGTAATCACTTAAGAAAACAAATTAATTAATAGATTATTTGACAGCTGATGATAAATAAACAAATTAATAAATACGGGTTATAGTTCCATAAGAATAATATTGAAAGTCTGGAGGCCAGTGGGTTAGATTCCTGAGGTTGGAGAATAAAATCCATGCTTAAGTAAGTCTTTAGGGCCTTGGATAAACCTATGTACCAAATTTCAAGTCAATTGGCCTTTCAGTTTTGGAGATTTCGTGATGAGTGAGTCAGTGTATATATTTGGCTTATAATATCCGTACACAACTATCCTCAGGCTCAACAAATTAGGGTGATCAAAAGCACAAATAAAAGGGCTTGATCTACTGAATGTTTTTAGACCAAAACGAACTACCTACCTCAACAGAACTTGAGATATAGATGTCTGAGTAGAAAAACCCTTGGAAAACCATAAAATAAGTTGCATTTGGGTACAACTTGAGTAAGGTCAGACTTAAGTAAAATTCAATGCCTGATGCCTTATCTGTGCACTATTACATTTCATTAAAAAAGTTAAAGCAAATCAGCCAGATACAGAACGTCCAGACGAATTCAGAATAGATTTTGCTAATTCTTTTAATATACAGTATAGATAGATAAATGAAATCAGCATCATCAAACGGTAACTCTTATTGAGTTGTAAAATGATTCTCCCTCCCAGTATGCAAAGAATATCAATGACAGATTTATGGTTGAGGAGGAAGTGCTAGAAACTGATACAATACTGCAGCACCACCAAGCCATTTCTGTATATTAGAGCAAGCATGGCAAGCCACATATCTGACTGTCTTCTGGGACTTCCACCATGTTCTTGGAGGTCTGACTGGCCTTCCATGGCCATATGTCAATATACACACAATACATGTGTGAAAAGGCTTTTAGGTAACCTGAAACTAGCATACGAATTTTTGTTGTTGTTGGTAGAATGTGTTTGCCGCTTAAAAACCAGCTTTGAGTTTTGCATAGAATATGTTTCCTTTTCACAATGAAACCAATGCGCTGATTTTAATAAACGTTTTCTTTCTCTATTTGTGCACTAAAGTATAGTTAGTTCTCAGCCACTATAGTAAACAAAAATTATATAAAATAATAAAAACTATTTAAAAATATTCAATGATTTTAATAAATTATGTATACAATGAATTATTAGTATTTTGTGCATATATAGCCACTAGCCAGGTATAGTAATTTAATATGTGAATGATCATTAATAAAGAAAAAGTAAATTGCTGTGATAGTCATTCTTGTGTGTCACAGAATGGTTATACGAGTATATTTGTGCTAAAATGCTTGTACAATCATTTCAATTATTCAACTACTTTTCACAACTGATGAACTATTAATATCAGTCAGACAGAACTGTAGATTCTCTTTTAACCAGCCATTGGGAGCCCAACCGAATAATGATTCGACCGGTTAATCCAAGGTGCTAATAAACTCTTAATATTAAAATGTATCTAATATTAAAGTTTATTTATTAAGACACAACCTAAGATTTATATTGACATTACAGTTTTTCATGTAAAATTAGATGTTTATAAAAAATATTAAGAATATTTCCTTATACTCACGATATGAAGAGTTGAAGAAAATGCGTAAACATTCTTATAAAGTAAACACTTAAAATACAATTAAACACGTTGACTTCACATATACTGTTGGGTTTGGTCCAAATTACTTAAAGTATAATACATGACACACGTTCACCGCCTTGCTCACAAATACCGACGACACATCAGTCACCATCCGGAGACGTCTCACCACCAGCCTACTCCACACCCTGCCCTGAGATTACAAGTTTTGTCACATCAGGAAGGATTACAGACATACACCCACGCGAAGAAGCTGCAGAAGAGATAAATAAACTAAAGCATGAAATTGATCACCTTCAAAAGGAATATAACGGGTTATTGGAACACAATCAATTCTGACACTCGATTGTTGCAGTTTACCAATTCACAAGCCACCCCCACTTCTTTGCCAGACAAAATAGCCCATACTCCTGCGATGGTTGACTTAGGTGTTCAATGTGAGCAAACACCTGAGCGCACTTTTGTGAATTCTAGTGTGCAGTGTGATTTTCCGATACAATTTAACGCACTCATACAGCGGGAGGAAAACAGAGAGCTCATAGAAAGCCTCAAAACTACTATACAAGTCCTTGAAGCGGAGAATCAGTATCTGTATTCAGAGCTAAACAACTTTAAATGTGGTCAGAGTGCCGAACAACCATGGTTTAACGTTACAAATAAAATAAAAATAACAAGATTAGTAAACCTGCAACTTCATCAGAAAAACATACAGCTACATCAATTAAAAACAAAGTACAATCAGTTCAAGAAACAACAATAATCAATAAACCTAGAAATAATAATACAACTTTAATAATACTCATTAAAGAATTAAAATAACAAAAAAAAACCCAATAAGTCTATTTCCAACAGTTAACCCAAAATCAAGCCTTTAGTAAAACTCTGCAAACAGGTATAAAAAGCCCATCGGCCATTTTGATTTTTTGTGGTAAACGTAAATAGTGTGCAAAATTTTTAAGTTTCCAACTTGTTTTAATTATGCTGAAAAGGGAGGATATATTTAAAAAGTCACATTTTTTACAAAAAGCTCATCTTAACCAACTTTTTGTGAGGAAACTGTTGTATATACAGCATAGAAGTATATAAAAATTCTTGTAGTAAACGTTATTGTGAATTAAACAATGTCATTTGATGTCTTCTAAACGAAATATTGCAACTACAGAAAAACAAATAACTCAACAGTAAACAAAAAGACAGCATTTTCATAAAAATATTTTGAAGTTTTTGTTTGTTTTGAAAGGTAAAATTTCAAATATAAAAACAGTTGAATATTCTGTAAGGTTTATACTTTCCCACTTATTTTATTCATACTTAAATGGGAGGAACTATTCTATAAAATTACGTGTTATTGACAAATCCCAACTTTACCGATTTTTTTAAATAAACAGTAGAATTTTTTACAAAACGTATACTAACATTTTTGTACACAATTTAATTGTCAATATAAATATTTCATTTTGTGTTATCTTAACTTAATATTACAGCTTCAGTAAAACAAAAACCTCAGCTGTGCAAACAGGTAAGCGCTTTCTCGTCAGCCATTTTGAATTTTATCTAGGTTATGAAATTGCCAAATAAAATTTTATATCATTTTTGCTAGCAAAAAAGTGAAGATAAATATTATGTAGGATTTTAAGTTTATAGCTTCTTTTAATCATATTTAAATGGGATGAATTATTTTAAAAAAAATCATTATTTTGACAAATCAAATTTACCGACTTTTTGTGAAGGAACAATAGCACCATAAAAATGTATATCGAACTTTTTTTAGAAAATATTATTGTTAGTTTGAACACTTGGTTTGATTCTATCTAAAGTAAATATAACACGTCAGTAAAATAAAAACTTCAACTGTGAAAATAGGTCAGCAGTTTCATGTCAGCCATTTTGAATTATTTATGGATTATGAAAAGTGCAAAATCTAATTGTAAATGTATAGCATTTTTCTTGACAGAAAAGTGAAGGTAAATAGTGTGTAGGGATTTAAGTTTCTATCTTATTTTAATCATGCTTAAATGGTAGGAACTCTTCCAAAAAATCACATGTTTTTGACAAAACTCAACTATACCGACTTTTTGTGGGGATACTATAGTTTGTACCATCAAAATGAAAATTACTTCTTAACAAAATTGTAGGGAATTTAATTAAAAATCTGGAGTATGCTGTCAGATTTGCTCTACAACCAATGGTTTGTCCAAAATGAAGCCACAAGTAAAACTCTGCACACAATTAAAAATTCCTGTCCGCCATTTGTTTTTTTTTTTTTTTTTGTTACGAATTAAAAATTTTTAGTTTTAGGATTTTTTCCGTTGGTTGCTTGGTAAAAGCTACAAGTGTGCCAAATTTTAAGTTTCTAGCTCATCTGGAAGTGGCTTAGAATTTGTATACTTGCGTGAGTAAGTGAGTTACACAAGTCATGCAGCTTTATAGATATTAGATATTTTTGTTTACATATCTTGAATATTGTTGATGTTATCCTTGATTGTATTGTAAAGAATCAAAATCTCCAAGTTTTTTTTTCAAAGTTTACACGATGCTGGTAAGAGTTATTGCACAAAATATAAAAAAACCAAGATAGCAGTTTTGTTGCAAACGTTATACATAAAAAGAAAATATATACATTATAAGGTTTATTACTACACTGAAAAAAGGTAATCTATAAAAAATGAACTATTTAGGCTATATGCTGTGTTTTACTGTAATGGAAAACTCTTGTAGAGAAACATCGTTAGGAAACTCTTGGCCTCAATGTCACTAACATTTCTGCGTAATAATTCCCTAATATTATATTTGATTTATCATTTAATTGTAATCCATTTTGCACTAAAACACAATAAATAATGTTGAAATGTAAACAATAACATGGCAAACCGTTACTTTCACTGAAACATTGACAGATTGTCAACACAACAACTGTGTAGTATAAATCAGCTGTATTTTTTTGTTTCACAAAGGAATAGAAGAAACCCAAAGACTTGCGATGTAAAGCAGAATCTCCTCTATGGATTCATACAAATTACAATGTATTAATACGAAAAATAACTGAGTTAACATAATAGTTTTTGAACGATTGCTTGATGTAGACGAATCAACATTTATCATTCAGGGCGCCGCAGTTGCGGTTGAATTTTCGACACCAGGAGGTTTAGATTATTAAACTGTAGAGTAGAACAAAAAATAAATACATAAATAAATACGCACAAAATATAATATTTATTCATTATATTCACTAAACATATTATAATCACAAAGAGGCACGATTTAAAGAAAGTTAACCAACAACTTTATTTCCATGAATGGTAATTATCGACACGCCACGAAAGCTCTAGATAGACAAGTAAAAATAATTTTATTTTTTTAAGGAAAGAAGCAGACAACAGTAAAAATGTTGTAACCAGTATTATAAACATCACCTATCTTTTCAACAGCTGATCATGGCTAGGTCACTATTTTGGAAAAATAGACTGGTTAACGATGTCCGGTTGAAAAGTTGCCAGTTAAAAGAGAGTCTGTGGTAGTTAGTTATTGGTTCCTTCGTTGTCTTCATAGGAATAATAAAATATGGATGCCTTTATGGGGATTCCTTATGTTCTCATATGAATGATTTAAAAAATATATATCATCTCATTACTAGCTGCTTTTTTGTTGTAACCATTTTATACTCACAACTTTCTTGCAATTAGTTTTAAACAGGTGTATATGTCATGCCAAATTATAACTTATGCCTTTTAGCTAAATTTGAATCCAACAGTCTCAATAAGTCAATTTCCTTTATTACTGGATTAAATAAGGATGGTCTGAAAACTCCCTAATGTAATCGGAATATTTGATTCACTTACTAAAGCCATTTATAGAAAATGCTGATCAACAGAAAACCTTACTTGATTTACTGGTAATTTTCTGAGTAGATCAGTTTGAGTTTATCATCAACGACATTTAGACATTTAGATGAAATTTAAGTGTTATATTGAATCAAGCACACTTGAAGCAGCAGGAACCTGCATAAGATCTGTGAAAACCATACATTTAGCTTTAATTATCGTTGACTCATTTCTGACAAGCATTACAGGTGATCAAAATGGCCAACTAAAGACATAAAGATAGATATAACTGACAAGATCATAATAAAAGTTTTAGTATATGTGGTTTGATAGCGTATATAGTGCATCTTACACGCCACACTGTTAATGTTGGCTTTTGTGCAAGATGGGTTTCTGGTATATACATGGATTGATACAGTCAATTTACTTACACACAGTAATACAGAGCAACATCTAGCAGTGGAGATTTTGACATAGGACAATTCAGAAGTTATTGAAACTGTAAATCAGTTACACTATCTGAAAAAGGTAATACTATACTAATTTTCGAGCAATTTTAAAAGCAGTAAATAAACTTCTGTAAAAGATCTGTAAATGAGTACTGCTATATAAAGTAAGTAAGTATAAGAACTCTCTAAGAAGTATCTCTTTGCGTCTTATATCTGGAGGAGCAATGTTGCACAGCACTGGAAGCCATGGTAGAGGGGTTGCAACGAGAGACTGCCGATAGCTCTCAATGCCCTATTTAGTTGTATTCACTACGATGATCCAGCTAGTTGCTGTACAATGTTAGTTCTGGTTCTCAATTTAACTGCTGTTTTCTGTAGATGGCTTTTAAAACAGAGAGATTGATCTAAATTAACTTTTAAGTTCTAAGAATGCTCATTATGTTTCAGCCTAAGACCATTAAGAAAGACGTTAAATTTTTGATTAGCTAGTCTACTACTCAGGTGAAAGCAAGCTACTTATGTCTGTTAGATTTGGCTTTAGCTTCCAGGTTCTAAAATAATCATTGAGGATGGCTAGATCAAGTGCAAGTGTTCTTTCCGTTTTTGATATGTTCATGTTTTGAGTTGTGAGAGCACTATCGTCTGCATATATGAATTTTCTGGCCTTTGTTGTGGGAATATCAGTAGTGTATTCCTTGAATAAACGAGGACCAAGAACAGATCCTTGTGGATTCAATCATTCAAGTGCCTAAAAGAACTTTTTTTCGACCCAGGCAAACTTTAATTAACCTGTTGCTGAAGGTGGAATTCAGACATCATCTTAGGACATGACATTAAGTTGTACGATTTACATTACAGGCCCTTTCACCAAACTATGACATAGGCTGCTGTAAGATCTACAAATGCTGCTGATGTTTTCTTTTTCTTTTCAAACCCACAATCAATTTCTTTTCAAACCTACAATCAATGAAAGATATTAAAGAAAGTACCCGGTTGCAGCAATTTTGACCAGGTCTAAAACCAACTTGTTCAACAGGGATGCTGTCTTTGACAAAAATTGATATTCTGTTGTAAAATCAGCCTCACCATTCACCAGAAACTTACAGCAGATACTTAAAAGAACTATAGAGCAGTAACTTTTGGCTTGTTCTGGTTGTTTACCTAGCTTTAAAACAGCTATTATTTTAGATCATTTAGAGGCTCTGGGCATATTACCGCTTGCCAATATAATATTGAACTGTTTTTTAGAGGCCAATTTTTTACTGTTGTACCAGCATGTTTTAGAAGTTCTAGAAAGATGTCAACTATCTTCCCAACTGGCAGAGCCATGACCACATTATTTAACTCTTGGCCAGTGAAAGATTATCTCTCCTTTTTGTAAGATTTCTCTCAAACATGCAGGGTGACTCAAATCTAAAAAAACCACCAATTAGCTCCCCAGTTAATCTCAAAGAAATTTTTGTCAAAAACCAACTGGGCGTTAACTTGGGATATGTTTCATGCTCGAAACAATTTTCTGGCATCAGAACCTATGACCGTCATTAGTGGAATGAACCTTCCTCGTAAAGAATGGACTATATTGAGCCACTTTTGCACAGATGTGAGAAGATGCAACTATTGGAAATACAAGTGGGGAATGGCAAATGATCAATCATGTGATTGCGAAGTCAAAGTTCAAACTATGAATCACGTAGTTAATGGTTGCGTGATGGACACAATTAGCAGTTTCTCTTGTTGAACAGTGTACCAATTTAAGGTAATGGTTGTTCAACTTAAAAACAACCATTACCTTAAATTGGTCTGTTTTTAAATTTTTATTAGTTTAGTCGCCTTACTTACTAAATCTTTAATGAGTTATAATCACAGAGTGGGTTTTAGAACTCGACATACAACATTTTTATATGATTGAAGTAGAAATATTTCTCTGTCACAATATTTTGATTCGGGTGTTAGTGCTTGTATTTACAACGTTCAATGCTGACGCATAGTGATCTTGAAGTTGACTTAAAAGAAAGAGATTAAGAATTTTAAAACATTATTATATTAACTTTAATGTATTACTGTGACTGACCACAACGCACACATCTTACTACATAAAACAATATACTGTAGTAAATACTTCTAACATGTACATGAGGCAAGCTACTAGAATGCAATATGCAGATAAAAATGTCACACGTCTAAAAATAAAAAGCGAAAACACAATTTTAATATCAAAACATGCAAATACCTGAAATGAATTGGAAAACACAATTTACATGGACACATGCAACATCACAAACCACTAATAAAATGATTTAAAATGGTTTTAAAAATATCATGAAAGTATGCATCTCACTTCTAAGTTGAAAGAAATAGTTGGTTTTTCGTTGTACAAAATGTACAAAAGTAATTTTTACAGTGTTCCTGACAGACTCATTGAGCTGTATACAATGCAATTGAAATAAGTACTTTTGAGATGTTCACTTTTGGAAGATAACAGTTAAAAAAGAAAACTCAAAAACATTTTGGGGTGAAAATGAGTAAGTAGTAAATGTTTAAATGTGCGAGATAACTGAGATTAAATGAACTAGGATAACTGATCCATACTTTCTTTAAAAAGAAAAGCAGTAAAGATGTTTTTAAGTATTATTCAACAAACTAACTATCCCAGGTCATTCTTATCTGTTCAATATCTTAACAGACATTTGGGGGGTTCAATATAATTTAATTACCAAGCAAAGACCCATACTTAAATGAACAGTTTATTGATATAAAATGATTACTTTCACACTTTAAATGGTGTAGTTTTCAATATTGAAGGCAGAAACGTAACGAGTTCCAAGGCACCCTGACGGATTAAAAATTGGTAGTTTTTTGCAAAAACAATTAGTGTTTTATTATATATATATGTAAGGAACATAAAATTAAAGATAAGAATTTTTCAAAATCAGAATATATTTTCAAGATTTGAAAACACTAAAATGTAAGGTCTTACAATTTTAAATAGGATAATAATGAAAATATGATATAACTGTTATAAAATATACTCAATGAAAACATGATACAACTGTTATAAAATATACTCAACTGATATATAAAAAAGGTAGTATACTTTTATAGAATATTAAAAGTTTTTTTTAAGACATGGAAAAATTATTTATGTCTTGTAGCCCAAAATAAATTATGATTCATTGGTAATGCTGTTTGATCACCGAGATAAGTGCTATGAGCTAGTTAATAACTTAATCTAGTGAAATAAAATATTATTATATTATCTGATTTACTTTCAGCAGGGCCGGATCTACCAACCCACCAGACCCCACATTGCGGGGTGGCCCGGCCCTCAGGTGAAACTTAGGGGGGCCAAAGCCCTTGATCAAAACTAAGTTTATAATCAGTACTAAGTTGGTACAGTTCAGTCTCGGTTTTGAAAATGTGAAGTCTCAGTTTTAATGGTTTAAATATGGGATTGGGAATGCTCAGACGGTTGTGTCTGAGGCTGACAGTGACACATCGAAGGCAGGGAGTGTTGGGGAGGGCAGGGTGTGCCTGTTCTGTGCATCCGCCAATTCAATTATTCATGGTTCATTTATTCCAGAACTTCGCGTCCCTTAGCGCTCGCTGCAAGTCAAGTCAGTCTGAAGTGGTGAAGATGTATTCTCAGCTGAGTTAATATACTGAGATTTACGCTCTTAATGAAAATGTATATTATTTAATATAATTTAGTAGGCCCACTGTTAGTTTTCAGTGCTTCTATCAGAGTATTAATATAATCAGTACTCACAGTTAAGTTTGCTACTTTTACTTCAAAATGAATACTAAACCATTGAGTGGGGCGGCAAAAAGGAAGAAAAAACGTAGACAAGAGAAGGAGTTAAGAACAGTTGCCAAAATTTACAGCATTTTCTTACCTTCTAGTACTACGAGTCCTACTTATTCATCTGCAACTATTTTAAGTAGGCAAAATTAAATTTTGTAAAGCACAGCAATTATTTAACTTAGGAGAGGCCTAATGGTATTGTCTAATTGGATAATGAATACCAGGCAGTACAATTCGTCGACGAATACAGACACGAGTTGGTTTTAGCTGTTAAACTGAGGTACCCGTTATAATCAAAGCCTTGAAACAACTTACACTTGAAAGTAAAACTTACATAGAATAAGTGTCAGAGGCTAAAGGATTGATAAAAATTATAAACAATTTTCAACTCATCATCTAACTGTTTTGGTGTTTGAAGTTTTTATTCCGCTAAATAATGCGTCTAAATGTCTCTAAGGAAAAGAAACAGACCTGGAAAAAGCAACAACTATTCTTAAAAACAGCAAAGAAAAAGTTATGAATATGAGACAAGGTTACGAAAATATAAAAAAAATAAGCAGTAGCTTTTGCTAATGCTAAAAAATGGAAAGTAGAAACAAATTTAATTCTAAAGAGGCAAACAATGGCGAAAAGACATTTCAATGAGCTTGTTAAAGATCAGAGATACTCTGATGGAATGGAAATGTTTAGAATAAACGTTAAGAAAAAGAAGTAAAATAAAACCTAACCTTTATGATTTAGAAAAAATACGCAATTAATAGTTTTTTGAAGCCAACTTCATCACTTGGTGGCTTTATATATGAAATAAAACAATTTTGCATTATAATTTTATCCTTGTAAACATTTAGGTCTGAAACATAAATTGATATGTGATACTGTATTGACTATTCAAAATTTGTCTCATGTTATTAGAGACTAAATTTAATAAAATTATCGAGGGAGGGAGCCTCGAACTACCGTTTAGCAAGTAAAATACATCTCCAAGTACAACCCCCATACGAAAGCCCTTTAACTGAGTTGGGGGGAGGGGGCTGGCAGGTATCTTGCGGGGGGGCCCAAAATATGTAGATCCGGCCCTGGCTTTCAGCCACACACACATTATGCCAAAACTAACCTTAAATTTAGTTCCTTTACAGTTTTTAACATAAATATTGTTTTATAAAGAGTCTTATCAGTCTATGATCCATCCATGAACATTTTTATTTATTTATTTTTATTTATACAAAAAACTATAAAAAAGGAAAATAGGAATGTTGTATAAGTTTAATGTCCTACAGCCACTGAGAGAAAACTAAAAAGTTTGAGGCTAATAAAAACGTATACAGAAACAAGTTTATATGGTTATCCTTCAATATAAGTTAGTAATACAATTAATTATTATGATAGTATACAATTTTATCATCTCAACCCGGTCGCAAGCCTAAGTTTTCCTTAACATGACTAAAAAAATTATTCTATCGATGTCAGTATAATTTATTATTTTGCTGTTGCCAGTCTTTACCATTAATTTTAAGTACCGTTATTGTTTTCTTTATCTCACATAAACCCTTAAAGACATCCTAAGCCTGAATTGGAATTTAAAAAAAATTTTCATTCACTGAAACATTGTACAAATAAATTAAAACCCATCAATATTAAATAATACTTAGTAAGAAAAACTATCAAAGCCCTAAAAAATAAAAATTCTTCTGGCTGTGATGAAATTTCAATATCTGTGATTAGGGAAGTAGCCGACACTATAACAGATCCTCTTTGTGAAATAATTAATCAATGTTTCTACAAGGGTGTTTTTTCTACCAACTGAAATATGCTGAAATAAAACCTCTTAATCTACAAGAAAGGAGAAGGAAAGAATCCAGACAGTTATCGTCCAATTGCCCTATTAGCTTCCTTATCAAACATTTTTGAAAAGATTGCTTACTATCAAATTGCAAATTTTTTTGAAGAATGCAACATACAGTATTCTCTAATGAACAATTTGGCTTTAGGTCAAAATCTAGTACCATTTCTGCAATATTGGATTTTATTTATAAAATTTCAAAGAATTTGGGGTGTTCACAGAGAACTTATGCGGTTTCCAAGGCTTTGGATTGTGTTTCCCATAACATTCTAATAGAAAAACTAAAAATTTAAACTTTTCTAACAAAGTTCTAAAGTTCATAACATCTTACCTATTTGATCATAAACAAAGAACTATAATATTAACTATTTGATCGTAAACAAAGAACTATAATATTAAAAGATAGTAAAAGATGTTTTTCAAATTGGGATATAGTAAAATGTGAGGTTCCTTAGGGCTAAATTTTGGGACCTTTGTTATTTTTAATTTAAGTGAATGATCTACCATGTAATATTGAAGCTCCGTTATTATGTAGATGATATTAATTCGGTTGTTTCAACAAGCAATAATGTTGATTTAAAAACTAGACTTTCAGATAAATTAAATAAACTGTCTGAATGTTTAGAACTAATGGTTTAGTTTTAAACAGTTCTAAAACAAATATTGCAAATTCAGTGCCCTACAAAAAATGGAAATCTTTGACCCTCATGTAATACATGAGGATAATGAAATCATTATTTCTGACTCAACAAATTTTCTTGGCTTAATAATTGGCAAAAATGTTACATGGAACCCATACTGTGAAAAGTTAATAAAAAAACTGAATTCATCCTGCTTTCAGATGTCTTTAGAGTCAGTAGATTTCAAAACTAGGATTGTTGTTTATTATGCATTATTTTATTCATTATTGCAATATGGTATTTCATTTTGATGAAAATGCTCTTATAGTAATAACATTTTAAAACATCAAAAAAGGATTGTAAAAACAATGCTAATTAAAAATAAGACAACTTCCTGTAAACCTTTATTTAAAGAACTCAAAGTAATTATTAATTACTGTTCCTAGTTTCTAAAAAACAACTACAACAATTGTTTACATGACAACATCATCATTGTTACAACACTACAAGATTGAAGAGATTGAAGGCTGCACATTATAAGTATCTAACTAGTAACTTTTAAGGCTCCGATGAACTAATGAACTTGGTATGGAAGTATGTCTTGATAAACGGCGGACACTTGTTGGATCTTCTTCTATCATATTTACAATTATTTCGTCATAATTATTGTTAATATGGGGTCTGCCTAACCTCTCAGAATGTACGGGAATCCTACACTCCTGATAAGACATATGCACACACACAAATACTCTATTATCAGGGAATCAATCTCTGTTATGATACCTAATTCTATATTCCCTTGCAGCAGAACGGCGATTTTCGTTACAAAGACCATACAAAAAATGTATGTCTGCGTATTCCCAAACAGTGTAAGACATGCCAGAATATAAAGCACTTAAAAACCAAACGATAAACAAAAAAAAAAAAATAAATAAATAAATAAACAAAAAACTGTTAATGTCAATTTTCAACATTGCACTGATGTCAACTGTTTATTAATACCCATCTAGTGAACAATAAAACATCTACTCCAACAATAACAGCTGATTTGTTTTCAGTGTTATTAATAGCTGATTTTGTTTGTAGGGCCCTAATATTAGTGAGATTATTTGTAAAGTACTGCAAGAAACTAAACAAGTTTAATAAATCGGTGTAAAGAGTTTAAAAATCATTTACTTAATAAAATTAAAATCTCAGCTCAAAATGTGTGTTATAGCAGTTGCATTATTGCTATAGCCTTTTTGAAATTATTTGTTAAGCTTTGTCCTGACTAAACCTTCCGCGAAGAAACACTGCAACGCGAGAGTGGTTAAGTATCCAGCCCGCAAAAACGTATTCTTATTTAGAAAAATACAAAAATTCTAAAAGAGGCCAACGAACTTGTTAATGTGTTAGTATTTTTGAATTCTGCATTAAATAAGGAAGTTTTAAAGATATTTGGGCATTATTTTAGGGTATATTTCAATTTCAAAATTCCTTTATTCATATAATATACAGTTGTGCATAGAATAGTGTCACTAATCCTATAACAATACATATAAAATAGTATTATAATTATTTATTAACTTGGCTATCCCAAAATTCTTCAAAGGAATAAGGTGCAAGTTTTATCAAGTAAGTTTTCAATTGTTTTTTTAAAAATTTTCATATTTTTTTCTGTTAAGAAATTTTGTGGGAGACGATGAAGAAAAGTTTTCCCAATAAACAGAGTTTTCTTTTTATAAAACTCTAAATTATGCTTTTCAATACTTTGAGAATGATTGCGAGTGTTATATGTATGCTTATTTTCATTAAATTTGGGGTCTGCAAACTGTTTGACATAAGTTACTGTTTCAAAAATATACAAAACATAAACTGTCAGTATTCCCAGATCACCAAATAAATGTTTTACTGAATCTTTTGTTTTTAAATTGTACATTATCCTGATTGCCCTTTTTTGTTGTAGTAAGAGTCAGTTTAAATTTTTATTTGTGGTCGCTCCATATATACTAATGCCATACGCTAAATGGGAATGCACCAATGAGTAGTATACTATTAACAATGTTTCCAAACTACAAATCTGACATAACTGCCTCATGGCATACAAACCAGAAGAAATTTTATTGATAACATGATCGATATGATTACTCCAATCTAGGTGTTTGTCAATTATAAGACCATGAAATTTTGTAGATTCCACTTCTAATAATTTGTCATTGTCTAAGAATATATTTGGATTTTACTTTTTTCTACTTTGTTTAGTAGAAAATGATATAAAATTTGATTTATTTGGATTTAAAAGAAGATTCTTGCTGTTAAAAAATTGCTTCACACTGGAAAGACTAATATAAGATGAAATCTCAATACTCTCCTGTGAATTACCTGCAATAGTTATATTAGTGTCATCAGCATATAAATACGTTTGCAATCACCGTTTGAATGTTAACAACTTTCTTTAAAGTTAAAAAAATACACACTATTAATTTATGTTCTTTAACATCCCGAAACACCTTAAACTGTATAATTTTTCAAATATACTTATTCAAATTATATTGTAAAAGTTGTTAGGCCCCGCGTGTATTATTTCTTGCATAAACATGACTTTTTCCTGTTGTAATACGCATATTTTTAAAAATACTAAAAAATTCAATAGCTCAGTAACTATTAACGATACGATATATCCATACAGGCCTTTTTGTTGGAAATAATCTATATAACAAACCTGTGAAGTTTGGACGTACTTTTGGGACACTCTGTATAAATATGAATTTAAAGAGCGTATATACAAATATGAATAATAATTTTCACTTAAAACTATGTAAATGGAGAATTTTGAATGAGGAGATTCATTATTTACAATTAGTTTATTAATTTTTTTCATATAAACTTAGAATGTTTCTGATGCATATAAATATTGATTATTGTGAACTTGTTTTAGAACTTCAAATTTTGAAAAGTTGTGTCCTCCTTCGAGTACATGTTTGGCTATTGCTGATTTTTCACATTGTCCATATTTAATATTGCTCTGTGTTCTTTGAATCTTCTCTTAATTTTTCTTTTTGCCTGGCCAATAGACACTTTATCACAACTAATATACATATATAAAAGGCAAAGCCCTAACTCACTCGCCACTAATTATCCAACATCCCATGCAGGTAGAGAGCTGAAATTTTGTACAGTTTCTTTAGGTCTTGAATAGGAAAACTTAAGTATTTTCACCTTGATAAAGTACTACTAAAGGGCATGAACCATCCCTAAAAGAATGTTCCATATGGATAACATTGGGTTAATTTTACTAAATTAATAACAGCTGTTTTGTAAATAAAAAAACATATTTAATTTTTATGACTGACATTACTATGGATGCATTTTTAATATTATATATTTTTGTTTTAATAATTATAAAAGCTTAAGTTTTCGTAAAACGTTGTGTGGAAAACTAATTTAGCTTTTTTCCACTGAATATTTATCTGTTTTAAAAATTGATGTAACAAGAAAACGGAATGATCTGGCTGTTCAAACCCTTGCTTACTGGGCGAAAAGTACTCACTTCGAACCCCTAAAACCATAATTGTTTTTAAAGTTAAAGCAAAACATTTTATTTTACGTGAAATAGCATAAGTTCATAGTATTTTCTTTAAAATGGGTTCTTAACACGTTGAGTGCTGAGGGCTAAATTAAAAATCCTTAACCCAGGCCTAAAATTTTTTAAACGTAAATAACTTCACTTGACATCAGTACACCCCAGATATGATGACAGAAATCCCTTGGGAGGTGTCAAAGGTGAAAATTATGACGTCATCATCTGCGTCGGGTATACCCGTCGCCAGGCCCTCGTGGAGGAATCTTGTTATTGATAGTAATATTTTCGTTGAAAAACGCACTAAAACACTTCACTGTAATATTTGTTCTGATTTACAACTATTAAAAAATATCTAAAAGAATCCTAAATCTACTATTATAATATTTACAACCCTACATACCGCCGTTTTATTGAAAATTTATTCACTATGAAACTTGTCAAAGCAGCGAGCTGCGCATAGTGCTGGCTTTGTATTAATAATATACATTATTAATACATTTAGTGTATTAATAATGTACATATTAATACACTAAAATATATACATTAACACACTAATAAAGAAGATACACCTGGCGGAGAACGAAAAACGCTTGGGAACTCCGGACTGACGCGCACAAACAACAATGGCAATGTTCACAAGGGCCTGACAGCGTAAGAATCTTCCTCGATAAGAGCCGAGCTCACACTGAGCAAACAACATAGCAATGGCCTAATGACTGGTATACCCGACGTCAGGCTGCGCGAAGGGAACTGCCCGTCGGGTATACCCGTCGCGCCGCACCGAACGTGTTAATGGATAAATTATCTTAAAATGAACGGAGTTATGACTAAAAAATTATTTGTATGATTGTGGACTATATATGGAGCATAGCATTTTTTTAAACTTTGGAGTGCTCAGTTTTTTATTAGTTAAATATAAACTTTCCTCAAGATACCGATAATACCAAAGGAAACATGAAATTTATTATGAGGATATGTACTTAAATAAAAAAATCTGTGTTACATTATCTGTATGTAGTATAAATCACAAAATATGTTACAATGAAAACCATTATATAAAAACTTCAATTTTTTAACTATAGTACTATTAAAATTTATAAAATAAAATAATTATAATATTGTATAAAATTTAGAAATCTATATTAAACTAATATTGCTAAAGTAATTTCCATATTCATAACTACACTTCATGTAGTATTTATATGTAGCACCAATTGAGCAGGGACAATTTGTTTTTCAATATACACATATAAACACTTCTTTCACTACTCAAAAACACAAATACTCTTCAGAATACATGATCAAATGTGTAAAAACTAAAAATACTAATAAAATGTAAATATACAAAGAAATATTACTTTTACAAACATAGAGAAGTTGTGTTCCATGGTTCGTTTGTCTCTGTATTCTACTTTATTGAAAACAAAACACCTTAACAACAGTAAAAATATACCATCATGTTAGGCATATTTCTGTTATTTCAGTGGTGAATAAATAATAACGATAATGTCAATGTGCGTCCAATAATACAAGATTAAATCGCATGCGGCGTACCCAACATAAATACACAGACCGCAGCCTAGTGCACAAACTAATCCGACAGAAATAAGCAAGCCACCACAAGTAGGGTTTAATTTTTTTGTCAAAATTTGAATGAAAATTGTATGTTGTAAGAGTAGTAACATCTCTAAAGGCCACTAATTAAGTCCTATTATAAAAAAACATCATTATGTAATATACAGTAAACTTGGTTTTATCCGCACCCGAATTATCCGAATTCCGTTTACACAGATCAGCTGACCGATATGATGGACAGTGAATATTTGTTTCCTAAAGTTGTTATACTACTGTACTCAACAAAACCTTGTTCTCTCATGGCAGCGCAGGCGATAAAATCATCACAGCCGCGTTGCTTACGTAGTATCATAGACATGCACATGTACAGGCATGGTTCCCAGTACACAGCCAACTGTGCGTACTGTATTGTACTTAAATTTGTTCTTGGGTGATTCACACAGAGTGCTAGCAGTCATGTTATGCACTTTTTATTGTGTCTATTAAAAAAAGTTGCCGCTGAGATGCGTACGTTAACATTTAAGGTTATAGTATGGTTTTATGAATACGCAGAATGCTGAATATTGCTGAATAAATTCTTTCTAGTGTGACAGTAAACGTTATTGAACACTATTTTATATGGTATAAAGCTGGTTTATTCATATGACCTTCCTATCCAGTATCATTTTTCAGACCATCTTAGTCACAAGAATAGTCAACAAAATGTAAGCTATTTATTATATATATTGAATCCTGTAGATTCGGCTTTTTGTTGTTCATTTACATAAAAATACTAACTTTGGTCAAGTTTAGCAATGGTAATGGTGACATATTTTTATTGGGTGTTCTTTCAGTTCCCAGAATATTCTCACGCAAAATGAAGCAAGGCCGGACTGTCTGTGTGATTGTGAAGCGTACATTGTCTATTATACCATGTAGAAGTCTTTTACCGATATTTACCCAATTTTTATCTTGTATATTTTTATCCGGGTTTATATGTATTCGGATCGGGATACCGCCACATTAGTCCGGATAAAATGAGGTTTACTGTATTTTAAGATAAATATATCTTAGATAGGCTAACGTTTCAAGAAGGTTTTTGTCGAATTTTTAATAAAAGAGTTAGTTTTAAGGGTAATAATATCTGAAAATACCATGATTTAAGTTGTATAGTATAAAATAATAAATATTTTACATATCTCAATACAATTATATCCAACAATGCTTAAAAACATTGTTTTCCTACATATTACAATAAGGAGTGTTTTTTACCCCCTTAAAACAAAAAGCGCAACTTGCACTCATATAACTTTTAAAGTAGAGGGTAAGACGAGCTTAATTCCAAATTTTCAGAAAATTTGGTCTTTCTCGAAAACTTTTGGAGGTTTTACCTTAATGTTATAGATGAAACAAACACTCGAGTAAATAGTTTTTAATTTTTTTAGGCCTTTCGGTAACAAAATTAAAAACTATTTACTGGAGTCTTTGTTTCATCTATAATATTAAATTATTATAAATCCAGTAAGAAAAGAGCTTGAAGAATGAGGTTTTACCTTATTTTCACCTTCAGTGACTGGACAATAAATATTCTATTCTTACCTCCTTTCTAATATCCACATTTCTTACTCTCCCACAATAAATTTAAAAAACTTCATCTCTCCTTCTTTTAACCCTCGTGCCGCGTTTAGACAAATAATTGTCGACTTGTGTTGATTCTGTACTGACAATCGACAAAAAATTGTTGACTTGACATCGCTCGATATTATCACTTGTTATAGTATGCCTATTAGCGCTATTGACAAGATTCATATACCACTGGAAACGGGAAGAGTTACCGATTGTAGTGGTATGCCTGACTTGGTTCTAAGACGACGGGAACAATGGAAAATAATATGATGAATATTCGTTGTCCAATGCGAAAGCGATTTTCAAACTGACGCTAGCCTTGGAAGTTTTGTTTACTTGTCTTTCAATTGTATTTGTAAGTCTTATTATACGTAATTATGGTGTTATTATGATATAATTGTGTTTACATTACTTTTGGTATATACATACAACACACAACAAATTATATTGAAGCCTTTTTATAAAAGAAAAAAATTGTGAACATGAAGAATATCACATTTGTGTGCGTACGCCGGATAAATTTCATTATCATCTGTGGACCCCTAAGCTCACAGCCAGAGGTTACCAAGGTAACCATTTTACAAATATATTTTATTTATAGAAGAAGTAATTCTATAAATTTTAGTACTAGTTAGAAGTCTGTACCGTACTGATTATATAGAATTTTTAGCAAATTTTTGAAAATTATGTTACCACAGTAACAAATGTTTGCATAAATTGTACTACACAGGGTTTTGTAAGTATAATTACTTTTATACTTCAAATAACATATAAAACCTTTATATATCCTGAAACTAGATGAAATTTGTAATATTTAGCCTATCTTGGAATTTTGAATTTAGCTATAATACATTGTTTTCAAGGTGACCCCACCCTTTTTTATGTTTACAAAAGTCATTGTCTGAGATATCATGAGTCATAAAAAATTTTGTTTTCCCAAAGATGTAATATTTTATTATTATTAGATAGCCTGCTTTATTAGGAGTGCAATAATACCAAATACAAGTAGGGTTATATAATTTTACTATTTTTTATCATTTTTTAAAAAAATGTCTGCAAATGCGCAAAAAATGATGTGACGGTACAGGAAAAAGTAGAACCCGGTTCGAGGGTTAATCTTCTCTTCTCTCTCATTCAAAGACCATGTTGAACAACAATATGTGACATTTGGTGTTACATTATTTACATCACTAATTTCATCGTTTTGGAGGTCTTTTCTGTCCCATATTAAAAGTTTTATACTTAGTAAAAGCTTCACTCTTTTCTCCAGTCATGCTGATACCTCTCCACATAATTTACCGTTGTTTGTTATTTGCTATCACGGGTACGAAAAACGTGTACTATTTCCAATGGCTTACTATTTAATAATATGTTTCACAAAATCTTGTAATTCTTTACTACACCCATAACTTCATCTTTATTTATTTCCAGCTTTCCTACTTATAAATTTTAATACCATCCTTTAATAATTCAATCTACAAATCCTTTATAATGTTTCCCTAGACCTCCAAATCATCTGAAAATATCATGTTCTCTTCCCTCAACTCTCATTTTCCTTTCTAGCAATCTGTTCTAGAACTAAATTAAACTAAATCTACTGTATATTACAGTTATGAATCAAATTTTTAAAGTGTTAATGCTTGAATTTTCTCTATGGAGTTTCCTGATATTTTTAAGTTGAAATTATCTGCTTATGAAGATGAAGACGTTTTGGGTATGTCGTTAAGGCATCGAGGTAACCCACAACTACAAGATGGCTCCAATATAGATCTCTGTGGAACCAGCATTATTTCTCTTAAATTAGAGCTAATCCACTTCAAATAAGTTTTCTGTTTATTTACTTATTGTTGCCTTCCAGTGACGTATATATGACCTAAACCATTCAAAGACTTTATTTTGAATACTTACTCTGTTAACCCTCCAACTGATAGTAGTAAACTTCCAGAATGATAAGCCATTTTATAGCCACGTGCATCATTATTTTCAAAAATTATTTAAAAATACATCCTACAAGCTAAGTATTATGTTATACATATCATTTTCTTTGTTATAAACCGTAGATATACATAAATATATAAAAATTTAACTTTCCTCTGTTCAGAAATTTTTCACATCAAGTTGAAAAAGAAAGTTTGTAAAATAACTTTTTTTTTCAAGTTTCTATGTTTTTAACTTTTTTACCACTTGAGCAAAAAAGAAACTTCAAATACACTAAATATGCACAATTTTACGATGAATAAAAAATGTTATTACATAAATACACTTATTTACAACAGATTCCTTGTATTTTCATAAAAACTAAAACTATGTACAACTTTTTTTTAGTCCAAATCACTGGATTCTGCCCTTTTCCTTCTCCCAAAATGTGTAGCCCTAGGATAGTGCTCCAACTTGTGATAACATGTGGGATGTATACCACAGTTTCAGCTAGGACACCAGAATACACTTTTCTTTCTTTTTACAATTGGGTCTTTGGCACAAACAACACAAATCCGTTTGTTTTTCCCAGGTAAATGTTCAAGTAAATGGCCACCATTTCCCTTTTCATTTGGTACATGTGGTACATCTTCTTGACTTGCTTGCTACATTAGCACACTAAATAAACAGTAAACACAACATAAAACACAACTGTAAGCTGCGTAGTAACAAGCCTTTGTGTGCAACAGCTGTCACGCTCGGATGTGCGCGCCGACAGCCGAGAGAGTTGCGCGCGCCGACAGCCAAGACAGGTGCATGGCCTTTGAAAATCGAAATCAGCTGTTAGAATATTTTGCAAATAAGGACTATATGATATGAAATTGTTCTTTATGAACAGGGGATCACACTGGTTTAAGTTACTTTTATCTATTTTAAGCCGTTTGCGTAAAATAACAGTGGAAAAATGACTGACGGCTGTGCCGTCTTTATCAGTTTACAAACAGTTTAATGAACGGCTATGCCGTTGGTCATCAGTTGGAGGGTTAAAATGTAGTATGAAGATTTTATTTCATTTATTGGCTCAACATTTCTTAAATTTCCGAGTTCAATTAAGTTTTTGATTTCAATCAGGGACAGTCATGTTGTGGTCATTCCCACAGTTCTTTACTTTTTCTGCTAGTCCTTTCTAAAATAGTTGCCATGGATCTGTTAATTCTTTGTTATTGAAATTAATATAAATGTACTGTTGTATTTTTTTAACATTTTTACCTACCTCATTATTTATTATGTTCCATGTTGTATTTTGTTAAGTTATTTTAGTTTAAACTATATTTTTAGCTTGATAGCTTCAATTAATATTTTTGAATTTGTCTGTTAATATATGATATGTTTTTCATAATAAACTTTCAAATTCTCTAAATAGTTTTCCAAAATTACTTAACCCTCCTGTTGTTTATTGCTGATGCATCGGCAATTCGGTACGTCTCGTAAATGTTTATTGCCGATGCGTCGGCAACTGTGCAGTCCATTGTTACATATGCTATTCTGGCATTATCGTTCCGTCAATAATACTCTATGTGGTATCAATCGAAACTGGAGATGATACCGAATAATCGATAGTCGAGTATGATCGATTACGCGCATCGAGAGAATTGTGATTTGTTTACAAAATAGATGTAACAGTCAGTGAAGGAGGATCGGCCATCTTGACTCGCCGGTGTTTACGTTTGTTTTTTGTCCTTTCCAATTTTTGCTGAGCAAAACATTTGTATATATCTATCTATATATATATATATATATATAAAAGGCAAAGCCCTCACTAACTGACTCACTCACTCATCACAAATTCTCCAACTTCCCATGTAGGTAGACAGCTGAAATTTTGTACACTGTGTCTTTAGGTCTTATGTAGGACAACTAAAGTATTTTCATCTTGATAAAGTACTCCTAAGGGGTAGAAACCACCCTTAAAAGATTTCTCCATAAGGATAACAATGAGTTGATTTTAGTAAATTAATAACAGCTGGTTTGTAAATAAATAAACATGTCTATTTTGAATGTTTGACATTATACTCAGTTACTCAAATACTATTGATGCATTTTTAATATTTTACTATGAGTTTAATCTTAAGCTGTTAAATAAATGTAATGAACATGGTTGAAATGGGCTAAATAGGTGGCAAAGCAATTAGTGTCAGTAAGATACTGTAACTAATTTTAATATTGTGATTTTACGTTATATAGTTAATCTCCTATTTTTTGCATTGAATAGTTACATGCTGAGGCCGAAGGCCGAGGTGTATCGATTGCAGCGAGCATCGGGGTTGGCATGCGAAGCATGCAGGGGTGTCCCCTAGTTGTATATATTTTTAAAGTTTACTGAATTTTGAACAAGATGGCTATACTGGATTTGTTTGTTTGTGTTATTTTATTTCCATGGTACCGGTAACAGTGAAAACTTTACTAAAACAACGAAAAAAAATGTTTTCTTCAGTTTTGGATACACAAAATTTTTCAAAATGAAGGTATGTACATAAAACATATTGTAAAATATTCAGTGTAATATAACAAATAAAATTATATATAATAGTATGTATTTATAATAATAAATATATTTTATATTATTTTTCAAACAAATGTCTGGAAATCAAGCTAAATCCTCCCAACATTTTCAGGATACATAGTGAACACTAGGAGGGTTAATCTAATCTCTCTCTCTCCTTCAATTCGTTGTCTGACAGTTTGTTTTTCCTAATTAATATCTAAACAAGCTTTTTAACCCTTTCCACTCCAATTACTGGGAACCCAGTTTCCCTATCAGCTCCATTTACTTTTAAGCAAAGATTGCCTACTACATTTGTTCAGTGGGAAAAACATATATCTGATAGTTCCAAAAAGCTGATGTATTTTTTCTTTGTTTCTTCTATGACTAAAGTATAGATTAATATAAAATAAAACATATATTTTTATTTTCAAAATTTTTTAATTATATATATTTATTGGAACAAAATTGAATTTCTAACAAAAAAACGGATACAAGAAGAATTTTTGAAAAATTTTAAATAGGAAGAATAGTATTTGTTGTTTGTATCCTTACAAACAAAAAAAAGTCATTTTCAAATATTTTGGACTAAATTATACATAAAAAAAATATATATAATTCTAAAACCGAATTTTTTTGAAAAACAACATTTTTACCAAAAAAATTATTTTCACTGCAACTAGTAAACAATTGCTCCATAAATTTTATTTTATTGCTTAGCAACAGTCAAAAGGTACATAATTTAGACCAAATTTGTTAGTAAAGCTTTTTTCAATAATTCAAAACATGTTATCAGCTAAAAATATAAACAGACAAAATCTAATAGCCTACTTGCAACGCTCTTTCATTTTCATACCGGTTACACATAGGCCTACGGTAAAAATACTTATGAACATACAGGAAATGTAAAAGATGAAAAGAAATGTTTTAGGCATATAACTAGTTGGATAATAAATCCTCGTCAAATAGTAAGCTGGTAATACCGTCATCACTGAGGTTCGAAATCGAAACTATTCTGTCGCCACTTCCATTATTTGGTAGAATACTTTCACTATTCTACTACTGCCGTCGTCTTCACCCATTTTATTCGACAGGAATCATCGTCGTAAAATAAAAATATTATGAATAACCAGTAAAACAACAACGATAACCTAGCAACAACAATGCGTTTTATAAGCTCATTACGAACGATAACATATGATGGAACAAAGTGAGTGCAGATAGCTGTTGCAGTCATATAGCTGTTTACGGAGCAGCCACAGACGACAAACATTACATTTTCTGAGGTTTGTTTACCGATACTAAACTCAAACGGTTCCGAAAAAATTCTACAGAAAGCAGCACATATCAAACAACAACCCTAGCAGTCAATAATGTAACTACGTCAGTCTAAATACAATCATAGAACGTTTTTATAGAGACGTCGGGCCCGGCCCGACATTGGAGTTAGTGCGGTAAATTGCGTGGCGGGGCTGCCCCGCCACTTGAGTGGAAAGGGTTAAGGAATATCAGGTTGAAATAATATTTTAAAGCATAAAAAAAGTACTATATTTATATTAACCATTCACCAAATATTCTTTTTACCAATTCTCCTTTTCGAATAAATAACGCCATAAATAACTTTCCTAAAGCTCTTTGAATTTCAAAGTGAGAGATGTTATTTAGAGGTACCTAATTCCCTCATTGACAATTCCAAGATCTAATCATCATGGTTAAATGAGATGTAACCACCACTGATTTTTAAGTAATTCTGTTTTATTTCAACTAAACAATTGTCTATTGCAGAGGGATATTTGATTAAAGGAAAGAAGGGAGTAATATTTATTAACCCTTTAAGGCTGACGGCTGTAATACGAGGTGCGGCTAGAAAAAAACCGGACTAGTACTGGTGAAACAATAAAACGAATGCAATAAGGCTGAGTCGCGTGGCCTGTCACGTGACTCTCGCTCCGCCTACTGCTCGAGTTTCATCTGCCTCCTGCACTCAGTCTGCCCGTGGCGTCTGTTTTAAGTAGTTGATGTTTTGTCTGTGCGTCGGAAAATGTTGAGTGTACAGAAAGAACAGCGTGTTAACATCAAATTTTGTTTCAAACTAGGAAAATCTGCAAGTGAAACGTTTGTAATGTTACAACAAGTGTACGGCGATGATTGTTTATCGCGAACACAAGTGTTTGAGTGGTTTAAACGATTTAAAGATGGCCGTGAAGACACCAGTGATGACACTCGCATTGGCAGACCATTGTCAGCAAAAACTGATGCAAACATTGAAAAAATCGGTAAACTTGTTCGACAAGATCGCCGTTTAACAATCAGAGCAGTGTAGTGTTACGATTGTTAAACGGCGATCTTGTCGAACAAGTTTACCGATTTTTTCAATGTTTGCATCAGTTTTTGCTGACAATGGTCTGCCAATGCGAGTGTCATCACTGGTGTCTTCGCGGCCATCTTTAAATCGTTTAAACCACTCAAACACTTGTGTTCGCGATAAACAATCATCGCCGTACACTTGTTGTAACATTACAAACGTTTCACTTGCAGATTTTCCTAGTTTGAAACAAAATTTGATGTTAACACGCTGTTCTTTCTGTACACTCAACATTTTCCGACGCACAGACAAAACGTCAACTACTTAAAACAGACGCCACGGGCATACTGAGTGCAGGAGGTAGATGAAACTCGAGCAGTAGGCGGAGCGAGAGTCACGTGACAGGCCACGCGACTTTCAGCCTTATTGCATTCGTTTTATTGTTGCACCAGTACTAGTCCGGTTTTTTTCTAGCCGCACCTCGTATACCCCCACGGCCAACAGCCGTAATATGCACCCGTGAGCTGTTTTTTTAATTTACTGGCTTGCTATAATTCCAAAAGCTGTTAAACTGAAGGTCTGTGTAGCTGAACATAGTAGCTACATGAAACACGAAAAAGTTGACTTGTAATATTTTATTTGAACATCTTGGGAATTTTTTACAGTGAGTCAACAGCTGAGTGTCTCAGTCGTCAGTGCCAGTGCCGTTCTGACATTTGTTGTCATCTGCGTTCTTGTGTAACCCACAAAGCTGTTCTCGTGTTTTTAAAGCTGTTATTTTTAATAATGAAGAAATTGTTGGATAGTGTAAATATTATAGTGTAGTGAATAGTTATTGTATGGCGTAAATAAGAGTAAAAGATGGTGTAGCAATTCGCCTGTTAGTGAAGACACGTTGATAAACAACTTCAATTTGTTTGTAAACAATGAATCAAATAACTTTGGAGGCGTTCGGCTTGTTGACAATAGTGATTCAGACGATAATATTGATGATAAATTATTCTGAGGATAGTGTACTAGAATCTTTCTTGAAATTTGGGCAAATTCAACGCAGTGTAAACTTTTCGCAAAACTGTACTCTATGTATATGTTAATAAAGATTGATTTGATTTTCATAAATTTGCTATAACTTACCTTCTATAAAAGGTAACTACGTTAAACTTGTTGCAATTTGCTAGTAATTAAATTTATTCTATGATAATATGTAATTATATCATGTAGAATGATCTCCAATATTTATTATATGTGATAAAACAAAAATTGTTTAATTTTTTTAATTAATTCTTATTTTACTTAAAAAAATCATTTTTAATTGCTGCAAAACAGTATTTTATTCCTAACAGGATATTTCATGACAAAGATAATGATATAAAATGTATTAATTTGTAATGAGAAATAATAGAACTGTACATTTTTAACTAAAATATTACTCTAAAGGTAAAGGCAAAAGAGCTCATTTTAAAGTTGGCCTTTAACCTGAACTTTACCATTAGTTTTTGAATAGGACAAATAATAAGGGGTATATGTCCCAAAACAAAAAAATGTAAAAACAAAAAAATGGTAATTCTTCTCTTAAATACTAATTTAACATCAGATTTTAGAAAACCCTATGTTTAGAGGCTTCACTGCCCCAAAAAACTAAAATTCATGCATGGTTATACTGGTTAACAATCCTTGTGAGCAGTATGCCGATCTTGCTCACGAGGCTACATGCCGAGATCCACAAATGGAACTGTAGCAGAGTGTTTTGGGGAGGCCGCAGGCAAAACTTTCTCCCGCGAGACCGTAGGCTAAGTTCCACAAAGAGGCCTGTAGTAGAGCGTCTTGGCGAGGCCATAGGCCAAGCTCCCCCCACGAGAATGTAACCTGAGCTTCCTTCACGAGTGTAGCATGTATAATAGTATCCCCTAGTATAATATATATATATATATATATATATATATATATATATATATATATATATATATATATATATATATATAGTTGTATGATTCCTACAACATGAAATAACCCTCTACACTGAGCAACATTTTTTTAAATTAGAAAAAGGATCTGAATCTAAAATATTAAAAAAATAAATGACTTTAAGTTTAAAGTTCATTTCAAACTGTTCAGAGTTTTTATTTGACGGAAAGATTTCAAAAGAGTTTGCCAGCTGTAATTTAGTTAGTTTATAACAGCTGTTAAATATTTTAAAAGATATGAATTGTATTAACAACGGTTTTATTTAAATCTACTTACTATTGAACTAATAGTTTTGTATAATATTAAATAATGGCCTTCATTTCATTGTTTTTTTTGCTGTTACTGTATTATTTATAATATACTGCTCTAGATGTAATATCATTGCTTGTACAATTATTATTATTATTATTGCTTGTTATTTATTGACATATCCTATTCAAATAAATGTGAAATTTGTCAATGGAAATAAATGGTTCTAGATCCTTGATAATCACATAACAATATACTATAAAACATAATCAGCTCTACAGTTTTTATTTTTTTGGTACCATATAGTGAGAACAACACATTTTTAATAGTTTAAAAATTTATTTCCCATAGATAACCAATCTAATTTCTATCGGGAGCACCACTAAAATTGTTCAATCATTAGCATATGATAACTGTATAAATATTTGTTTAATGTAACTACTGTATTAATTTTCAATTATTGGTATTGGTAACGGACATGAAAAAATATTTATTATACATGATTATTTGAATATCTTCAACTGCCAGTCAATGAATCATAAATTATGATAGTATAAAATCTTCAAAGTAAGTTAGAAGACAATAGTGAATAAAACATTCAGGACACATCTGAGCCCTATCAAATGAACTACCAGGGTAGGGTAGCCTCGGCATATCATACAATGAAATTATACAGAGGACTATTTAAATGTATAAATTTTAACACAAGATATGATCCATAAAAGCCACATGAGTGTTTGGATCATTAATAATTATAAAATTATCCTTGACTGAACAATGTAGGAACAGTTATAAATATAGTTGGCAGCAGAGTTACCCTGCAGGCAATAAGCATGTTGAAATTACCTTTATCTAATTTAGCAAAAAACACCTGAAATACACATACATTTACTTGCTTGATTTAGGGGGAGTATATGTGGATTCAAACAAAGTTTTGCATAGAATCAATATCAAAAGTTCTCATAAAATTACTTTGGTCTATGAATGGAAATTAATTATTTGTTTAACTTTCCACTTCTGTTGTCCTGATAAATTCTTTATCTGGTGAAAGTATTTTACTAAATTCTCTACTTAAATTGATCCTTATTGAGTGGTGAGGATGTTGCACTGCCATGGTTTCAATAAAAATTAGAAAACAATTAAATGAATGGCTTACCATCTACACCATCTGGATGGTCAGGCGGCTTTTCTTTCTCCCCATCCAACTGCGTCAAAGGGGGTTGTGACATTGAATTTTCGTCCATTGAATGCTCATCCTGAAAAAAATCAGTGATGGTTATTTATGACATGGTTTGAAGGTTCACTAACACTGCAGCTCACAACCACCTGAAGGCTCCTCAAACATGGTTTCAGCTAATAATTTGAAACTTGGCATATTTACTAACCTAGTTAGGGGAAGTCTAAAATAAAAAGTAACAAAATTATCTCTATCAGTTTCAAAATGGCAGCCGTAAGAAATTTTAAAAGTTAAATAACATTAAAACCATTATTTGTATTGAAAATGTATTACTCTACTTTAATTTTGTAAATTTAATAACAAATCCAAAGATTCCTCAATTTTAAAAATAGGTTTGAAAATAAAAGAGTAAAGCACTTTTTCATTTATGCTTATTTTGGGTTTTTCATTTGTATAAAGTTTACTAACCAAATGTACAATTTCATATTCATTATAAACAGCTGTTTTTAATTATTTTAAATATCAGCTGTTTTTATGTGAAGCCCCTTTTCATGTATGCTTCTTTTTTTAGGGTTTCCTAAAAAAATAGCCTTTTTTTAATAACAAAATTTACTTTACATGAAACACAAGTTGTATAAATGTATTATAAATGCTGTTCAATATGATGCCCTTCTTCAGCAATGCATACTTTATTTAATTAAAATAATTAAAAACAGCTGTTTATAATGAATATGAAGTTATATATTTGGTTAGTAAACTTTATAAAAGTGAAAACCCCTAAACAAGCATACATGAACAGTGTTCTACTCTTTTATTTTCAACCCTATTTTTTAAAATTGAGGTATTGTTAGATTTGTTATTAAATTTAAAAAATTAAAGTAGTGTAATACATTTTCAATACAAATAATGGTTTTAAAGTTATTTAACTTTTAACATTTCTTACGGCTGCCATTTTGAAACTGATAGAGATAATTTTGTAACTTTTTTATTTTAGACTACCCCTAACTAGGTTAACAAATATGTCAAGTTTCAAATTATTAGCTCAAACCATGTTTGAGATATAATTTTTTTAATAAAAACATACAGACGGACACTTAAGAAGGCAAGATAGGCCACATGTTTACTGCTATACTCCCTCACTGACTCAAACTTTGCGAGTGCATCACAATCTGAATAACAAACTACAACAGATTGTTATCAGCACCAGTAGCGTAACCGATACCGTCTCCAACCAGTAAACCAAACATCTTAAGTTCAAATCTTGCACTGATATACAGGGTGTCTATAAAAGAACTCCGGGGTTTTGAAGTATAATATTTTAATGAAGGAAAAAAGGAATATAAATGTTTTATACATTATTAGAAAGGTAGTAATGTCAAGTTTTTTTTACATATTAATACAGTTCAATATGAGCCCCGTTAGTTGCACGGCACACATCATAACGATATTCAATTCTTCCCATGTCCTGGCCAGCATGTCTGGGGGCACGGTTGCCACGCAATTGATTATTCGTTCCCTGAGATGGCCAACATCTCGGATTTTCTCTCCATACACAAGGTTCTTGATATGCCCCCAGTAAAAAAGTCCAACGGAGTCATGTCAGGGCTCCTTGGAGGCCATGGAATAGGTCCTTCCCTTCCAATCCATCTGTTGCTGAGTCGAGCGTCAAGTGCCTCACGCACACGCATACTGAAGTGTGGTGGTGCCCCATCTTGTTGGAAGTGGACTAAACCCTTCTCCGCCTCAATATTATCTAACTGAGGAAAAACATATTCCTCCAACATGTCACAATAGACATCACCATTGATAGTTCTTTCAACAAAAATGAAAGGAACTATGACTCTATCATGCATAAGACCACACCAAACATTCACTTTAGGCGTGTCACGTTCATACTGAATAAACTCATGGGGCGGCTCTGAACCCCAAATTCTACAATTATGCCTGTTTACAGTCCAGTTCACATGAAAAGTAGCTTCATCAGTGAAAATAACAGTTTTTAAAAATTATTATTTTCTTCAATTTTGTCCAGCATAGAAACAGCAAAGTCAAATCTCTTAATCTTGTCTGCTGGTTTAATGTGGTGTAACAGTTGA
>JAQJVL010003880.1:0-53341 GCA_035578905.1 Stictocephala bisonia
CTTTGAGTTTCAATTTTGCGATCTTTGAGTTTCAATCCTGCGATCTTTGAGTTTCAATCTTGAGATATTTGAGTTTCAATCATGCGATCTTTGTGTATCAATCTTGCGATCTTTGAGTTTTGGTCTTTCGATCTTTGAGTTTTAATCTTGCGATCTTTGAGTTTCAATTTTGCCATTTTTGAGTTTAAAAATTGCGATCTTTGAGTTTCAATCTTGCCATCTTTGAGTTTCAATCTTGCGATCTTTGAGTTTTAATCTTGCGATCTTTGAGTTTCAATCTTGCAATCTTTGAGTTTTAATCTTGCTATCTTTGAGTTTAATCCTGTGATCTTTGAATTTAAATCTTGCGATCTTTGAGTTTTAATCTTGTGATCTCTGAGTTTCAATCATGCAATCTTTGAGTTTTAATCTTGCTATCTTTGAGTTTCAATTTTGCAATCTTTCAGTTTCAAAATTGCGATCTTTGAGTTTCAGTCTTGCCATCTTTGAGTTTCAATCTTGCAATCTTTGAGTTTCAATCTTGCCATTTTTGAGTTTCAATCTTGCGATCTTTGAATTTATATCTTGCCATCTTTGAGTATCAATCATGCGATCTTTGAGTTACAATCTTGCGATCTTTGAGTTTCAAACTTGTAATCTTTGAGTTTCATTCATGCGATCTTTGAGTTTCAATCTTGCGATCTTTGAGTTTCAATCTTGCTATCTTTGAGTTTCAACCTTGCGATCTTTGAATTTCAATCTTGAGATCTTTGAGTTTCAAACTTGTGATCTTTGAGTTTCAATCTTGCCATCTTTGAGTTTCAATCTTGCGATCTTTGAGTTTTAATCTTGCGATCTTTGAGTATCAATCTTGCGATCTTTGAGTTTCAATCTTGCTATCTTTGAGTTTCAATCTTGCGATCTTTGAGTTTCAATCTTGCTATCTTTGAGTTTCAATCTTGCGATCTTTGAGTTTCAATCTTGCGATCTTTGAGTTTCAATCTTGCGATCTTTGAGTTTCAATCTTGCGATCTTTGAGTTTTAATCTTGAGATATTTTAATTTCAATCATGCGAACTTTTTGTATCAATCTTGCGATTTTTGAGTTTCAGTCTTTTGATTTTTGAGTTTCAATCTTGCCATCTTTGAGTTTCAATTTTGCGATCTTGGAGTTTCAATCTTGCGATCTTTGAATTTCAATCTTGCGATCTTTGAGTTTAATTCTTGCGATCTTTGAGTTTCAATCTTGCGATCTTTGAGTTTCAATCTTAAGATCTTTGAGTTTCAATCTTGCGATCTTTCAGTTTTAATCTTGCCATCTTTGAGTTTCAATCTTGCGATCTTTGAGTTTTAATCTTGCGATCTTTGAGTTTCAATTTTGCGATCTTTGAGTTTAAATCTTGCGATCTTTGAGTTTCAATTTTGCCATCTTTGAGTTTCAAAATTGCGATCTTTGAGTTTCAATCTTGCGATCTTTGAGTTTCAATCTTGCGATCTTTGAGTTTCAATCTTGAGATATTTGAGTTTCAATTATGTGATCTTTGTGTATCAATCTTGCGATCTTTGAGTTTCAGGCTTGCAATTTTTTAGTTTCAATCTTGCCATCTTTGAGTTTCAATCTTGCGATTTTTGAGTTTAAATCTTGCAATCTTTGAGTTTGAATCTTGCGATCTTTGAGTTTAATTCTTGCGATCTTTGAGTTTCAATCTTGCGATCTTTGAGTTTCAAACTTGTGATCTTTGAGTTTCAATCTTGCCATCTTTGAGTTTCAATCTTGCGATCTTTGAGTTTTAATCTTGCGATCTTTGAGTATCAATCTTGCGATCTTTGAGTTTCAATCTTGCTATCTTTGAGTTTCAATCTTGCGATCTTTGAATTTCAATCTTGCGATTGTTGAGTTTCAATCTTGCGATCTTTGAGTTTCAATCATGCGATCTTTGAGTTTCAATCTTGCTATCTTTGAGTTTCAATCTTGCGATCTTTGAGTTTCAATCTCTCGATCTTTGAGTTTCAATCTTGCGATCTTTGAGTTTTAATCTTGAGATATTTTAAGTTCAATCATGTGAACTTTGTGTATCAATCTTGCGATCTTTGAGTTTTAGTCTTTTGATTTTCGAGTTTCAATCTTGCCATCTTTGAGTTTCAATTTTGCGATCTTGGAGTTTTAATCTTGCGATCTTTGAATTTCAATCTTGCGATCTTTGAGTTTCAATCTTGCAATCTTTGAGTTTCAATCTTGCGATCTTTGAGTTTAATTCTTGCGATTGTTGAGTTTCAATCTTGCGATCTTTAAATTTCAATCATGCGATCTTTGAGTTTCAATCTTGCGATCTTTGAAATTCAATCTTGCGATCTTTGAGTTTGAATCTTGCTATCTTTGAGTTTCAATCTTGTGATCTTTGAATTTCAATCTTGCGATTGTTGAGTTTTAATCTTGCGATCTTTGAGTTTCAATCATGCGATCTTTGAGTTTCAATCTTGCTATCTTTGAGTTTCAATCTTGCGATCTTTGAGTTTCAATCTTGCGATTGTTGAGTTTTAATCTTGCGATCTTTGAGTTTCAATCATGCGATCTTTGAGTTTCAATCTTGCCATCATTGAGTTTCAATTTTGCGATCTTTGAGTTTCAATCTTGCGATCTTTGAATTTTAATCTTGCGATCTATAAGTTTCAATCTTGCGATCTTTGAATTTTAATCTTGCGATCTTTGAGTTTCAATCTTGCTATCTTTGAGTTTTATTCTTGCCATCTTTGAGTTAAAATCTTGCGATCTTTGAGTTTCAATCTTGCGATCTTTGAGTTTTAAGCTTGCGATCTTTGAGTTTATATCTTGCGATCTTTGAGTTTCAATCTTGCGATCATTGAGTTTAATTCTTGCGATTGTTGAGTTTCAATCTTGCGATCTTTAAATTTCAATCATGCGATCTTTGAGTTTAATCCTGTGATCTTTGAATTTTAATCTTGCGATCTTTGAGTTTCAATCTTGAGATATTTGAGTTTCAATCATGCGATCTTTGTGTATCAATCTTGCGATCTTTGAGTTTCGGTCTTTCGATCTTTGAGTTTCAATCTTGCGATCTTTGAGTTTCAATCTTGCGATCTTTGAGTTTCAATCTTGCGATCTTTGAGTATCAATCTTGCGATCTTTGAGTTTCAATTTTGCTATCTTTGAGTTTCAATCTTGTGATCTTTGAATTTAAATCTTGCGATTGTTGAGTTTCAATCTTGCGATCTTTGAGTTTCAATCATGCGATCTTTGAGTTTCAATCTTGCTATCTTTGAGTTTCAATCTTGCGATCTTTGAGTTTCAATCTTGAGATATTTGAGTTTCAATCATGCGATCTTTGTGTATCAATCTTGCGATCTTTGAGTTTCGGTCTTTCGATCTTTGAGTTTCAATCTTGCGATCTTTGAGTTTCAATTTTGCCATCTTTGAGTTTAAAAATTGCGATCTTTGAGTTTCAATCTTGCCATCTTTGAGTTTCAATCTTGCGATCTTTGAGTTTCAATCTTGTGACCTTTGAATTTCAATCTTGCGAATGTTTAGTTTCAATCTTGCTATCTTTGAGTTTCAATCTTGCTATCTTTGAGTTTTAATCTTGCTATCTTTGAGTTTCAATCTTGCGATCTTTGAGTTTCAATCTTGCTATCTTTGAGTTTCAATCTTGCGATCTTTGAGTTTCAATCTTGCGATCTTTGAGTTTCAATCTTGCGATCTTTGAGTATCAATCTTGCGATCTTTGAGTTTCAATCATGCGATCTTTGAGTTTTAATTTTGCTATCTTTGAGTTTCAATCTTGCGATCTTTGAGTTTCAATCTTGCGATTGTTGAGTTTTAATCTTGCGATCTTTGAGTTTCAATCATGTGATCTTTGAGTTTCAATCTTGCCATCTTTGAGTTTCAATTTTGCGATCTATGAGTTTCAATCCTGCGATCTTTGAGTTTCAATCTTGAGATATTTGAGTTTCAATCATGCGATCTTTGTGTATCAATCTTGCGATCTTTGAGTTTTGTTCTTTCGATCTTTGCGTTTCAATCTTGCGATCTTTGAGTTTCAATTTTGCCATCTTTGAGTTTAAAAATTGCGATCTTTGAGTTTCAATCTTGCCATCTTTGAGTTTCAATCTTGCGATCTTTGAGTTTTAATCTTGCGATCTTTGAGTTTCAATCTTGCAATCTTTGAGTTTTAATCTTGCTATCTTTGAGTTTAATCCTGTGATCTTTGAATTTAAATCTTGCGATCTTTGAGTTTTAATCTAGTGATCTCTGAGTTTCAATCATGCAATCTTTGAGTTTTAATCTTGCTATCTTTGAGTTTCAATTTTGCAATCTTTCAGTTTCAAAATTGCGATCTTTGAGTTTCAGTCTTGCCATCTTTGAGTTTCAATCTTGCAATCTTTGAGTTTCAATCTTGCCATTTTTGAGTTTCAAATTTGCGATCTTTGAATTTATATCTTGCCATCTTTGAGTATCAATCATGCGATCTTTGAGTTACAATCTTGCGATCTTTGAGTTTCAAACTTGTAATCTTTGAGTTTCATTCATGCGATCTTTGAGTTTCAATCTTGCGATCTTTGAGTTTCAATCTTGCTATCTTTGAGTTTCAACCTTGCGATCTTTGAATTTCAATCTTTAGATCTTTGAGTTTCAAACTTGTGATCTTTGAGTTTCAATCTTGCCATCTTTGAGTTTCAATCTTGCGATCTTTGAGTTTTAATCTTGCGATCTTTGAGTATCAATCTTGCGATCTTTGAGTTTCAATCTTGCTATCTTTGAGTTTCAATCTTGCGATCTTTGAGTTTCAATCTTGCTATCTTTAAATTTCAATCTTGCGATCTTTGAGTTTCAATCTTGCGATCTTTGAGTTTCAATCTTGCGATCTTTGAGTTTTAATCTTGAGATATTTTAATTTCAATCATGCGAACTTTGTGTATCAATCTTGCGATTTTTGAGTTTCAGTCTTTTGATTTTCGAGTTTCAATCTTGCCATCTTTGAGTTTCAATTTTGCGATCTTGGAGTTTCAATCTTGCGATCTTTGAATTTCAATCTTGCGATCTTTGTGTTTAATTCTTGCGATCTTTGAGTTTCAATCTTGCGATCTTTGAGTTTCAATCTTGCGATCTTTGAGTTTCAATCTTGCGATCTTTGAGTTTCAATCTTGCGATCTTTGAGTTTCAATCATGCGATCTTTGAGTTTTAATTTTGCTATCTTTGAGTTTCAATCTTGCGATCTTTGAGTTTCAATCTTGCGATTGTTGAGTTTTAATCTTGCGATCTTTGAGTTTCAATCATGCGATCTTTGAGTTTCAATCTTGCCATCTTTGAGTTTCAATTTTGCGATCTTTGAGTTTCAATCCTGCGATCTTTGAGTTTCAATCTTGAGATATTTGAGTTTCAATCATGCGATCTTTGTGTATCAATCTTGCGATCTTTGAGTTTTGGTCTTTCGATCTTTGAGTTTCAATCTTGCGATCTTTGAGTTTCAATTTTGCCATCTTTGAGTTTAAAAATTGCGATCTTTGAGTTTCAATCTTGCCATCTTTGAGTTTCAATCTTGCGATCTTTGAGTTTTAATCTTGCGATCTTTGAGTTTCAATCTTGCAATCTTTGAGTTTTAATCTTGCTATCTTTGAGTTTAATCCTGTGATCTTTGAATTTAAATCTTGCGATCTTTGAGTTTTAATCTTGTGATCTCTGAGTTTCAATCATGCAATCTTTGAGTTTTAATCTTGCTATCTTTGAGTTTCAATTTTGCAATCTTTGAGTTTCAAACCTGCGATCTTTGAGTTTCAGTCTTGCCATCTTTGAGTTTCAATCTTGCAATCTTTGAGTTTCAATCTTGCCATCTTTGAGTTTCAATCTTGCGATCTTTGAATTTATATCTTGCCATCTTTGAGTATCAATCATGCGATCTTTGAGTTACAATCTTGCGATCTTTGAGTTTCAAACTTGTAATCTTTGAGTTTCATTCATGCGATCTTTGAGTTTCAATCTTGCGATCTTTGAGTTTCAATCTTGCTATCTTTGAGTTTCAACCTTGCGATCTTTGAATTTCAATCTTGAGATCTTTGAGTTTCAATCTTGTGATCTTTGAGTTTCAATCTTGCCATCTTTGAGTTTCAATCTTGCGATCTTTGAGTTTTAATCTTGCGATCTTTGAGTATCAATCTTGCGATCTTTGAGTTTCAATCTTGCTATCTTTGAGTTTCAATCTTGCGATCTTTGAGTTTCAATCTTGCTATCTTTGAGTTTCAATCTTGCGATCTTTGAGTTTCAATCTTGCGATCTTTGAGTTTCAATCTTGCGATCTTTGAGTTTTAATCTTGAGATATTTTAATTTCAATCATGCGAACTTTGTGTATCAATCTTGCGATTTTTGAGTTTCAGTCTTTGATTTTGAGTTTCAATCTTGCCATCTTTGAGTTTCAATTTTGCGATCTTGGAGTTTCAATCTTGCGATCTTTGAATTTCAATCTTGCGATCTTTGAGTTTAATTCTTGCGATCTTTGAGTTTCAATCTTGCGATCTTTGAGTTTCAATCTTGCGATCTTTGAGTTTCAATCTTGCGATCTTTGAGTATCAATCTTGCGATCTTTGAGTTTCAATCATGCGATCTTTGAGTTTTAATTTTGCTATCTTTGAGTTTCAATCTTGCGATCTTTGAGTTTCAATCTTGCGATTGTTGAGTTTTAATCTTGCGATCTTTGAGTTTCAATCATGCGATCTTTGAGTTTCAATCTTGCCATCTTTGAGTTTCAATTTTGCGATCTTTGAGTTTCAATCCTGCGATCTTTGAGTTTCAATCTTGAGATATTTGAGTTTCAATCATGCGATCTTTGTGTATCAATCTTGCGATCTTTGAGTTTTGGTCTTTCGATCTTTGCGTTTCAATCTTGCGATCTTTGAGTTTCAATTTTGCCATCTTTGAGTTTAAAAATTGCGATCTTTGAGTTTCAATCTTGCCATCTTTGAGTTTCAATCTTGCGATCTTTGAGTTTTAATCTTGCGATCTTTGAGTTTCAATCTTGCAATCTTTGAGTTTTAATCTTGCTATCTTTGAGTTTAATCCTGTGATCTTTGAATTTAAATCTTGCGATCTTTGAGTTTTAATCTTGTGATCTCTGAGTTTCAATCATGCAATCTTGGAGTTTTAATCTTGCTATCTTTGAGTTTCAATTTTGCAATCTTTCAGTTTCAAAATTGCGATCTTTGAGTTTCAGTCTTGCCATCTTTGAGTTTCAATCTTGCAATCTTTGAGTTTCAATCTTGCCATTTTTGAGTTTCAATCTTGCGATCTTTGAATTTATATCTTGCCATCTTTGAGTATCAATCATGCGATCTTTGAGTTACAATCTTGCGATCTTTGAGTTTCAAACTTGTAATCTTTGAGTTTCATTCATGCGATCTTTGAGTTTCAATCTTGCGATCTTTGAGTTTCAATCTTGCTATCTTTGAGTTTCAACCTTGCGATCTTTGAATTTTAATCTTGAGATCTTTGAGCATCAATCTTGCGATCTTTGAGTTTCAATCTTGCTATCTTTGAGTTTCAATCTTGCGATCTTTGAGTTTCAATCTTGCTATCTTTGAGTTTCAATCTTGCGATCTTTGAGTTTCAATCTTGCGATCTTTGAGTTTCAATCTTGCGATCTTTGAGTTTTAGTCTTGAGATATTTTAATTTCAATCATGCGAACTTTGTGTATCAATCTTGCGATTTTTGAGTTTCAGTCATTTGATTTTCGAGTTTCAATCTTGCCATCTTTGAGTTTCAATTTTGCGATCTTGGAGTTTCAATCTTGCGATCTTTGAATTTCAATCTTGCGATCTTTGTGTTTAATTCTTGCGATCTTTGAGTTTCAATCTTGCGATCTTTGAGTTTCAATCTTAAGATCTTTGAGTTTCAATCTTGCGATCTTTCAGTTTCAATCTTGCTATCTTTGAGTTTCAATCTTGCGATCTTTGAGTTTCAATCTTGCGATCTTTGAGTTTCAATCTTGCGATCTTTGAGTTTCAATTATGTGATCTTTGTGTATCAATCTTGCGATCTTTGAGTTTCAGGCTTGCGATTTTTTAGTTTCAATCTTGCCATCTTTGAGTTTCAATCTTGCGATTTTTGAGTTTAAATCTTGCAATCTTTGAGTTTGAATCTTGCGATCTTTGAGTTTAATTCATGCGATCTTTGAGTTTCAATCTTGCGATCTTTGAGTTTCAAACTTGTGATCTTTGAGTTTCAATCTTGCCATCTTTGAGTTTCAATCTTGCGATCTTTGAGTTTTAATCTTGCGATCTTTGAGTATCAATCTTGCGATCTTTGAGTTTCAATCTTGCTATCTTTGAGTTTCAATCTTGCGATCTTTGAATTTCAATCTTGCGATTGTTGAGTTTCAATCTTGCGATCTTTGAGTTTCAATCATGCGATCTTTGAGTTTCAATCTTGCTATCTTTGAGTTTCAATCTTGCGATCTTTGAGTTTCAATCTCTCGATCTTTGAGTTTCAATCTTGCGATCTTTGAGTTTTAATCTTGAGATATTTTAAGTTCAATCATGTGAACTTTGTGTATCAATCTTGCGATCTTTGAGTTTTAGTCTTTTGATTTTCGAGTTTCAATCTTGCCATCTTTGAGTTTCAATTTTGCGATCTTGGAGTTTCAATCTTGCGATCTTTGAATTTCAATCTTGCGATCTTTGAGTTTCAATCTTGCAATCTTTGAGTTTCAATCTTGCGATCTTTGAGTTTAATTCTTGCGATTGTTGAGTTTCAATCTTGCGATCTTTAAATTTCAATCATGCGATCTTTGAGTTTCAATCTTGCGATCTTTGAAATTCAATCTTGCGATCTTTGAGTTTGAATCTTGCTATCTTTGAGTTTCAATCTTGTGATCTTTGAAATTCAATCTTGCGATTGTTGAGTTTTAATCTTGCGATCTTTGAGTTTCAATCATGCGATCTTTGAGTTTCAATCTTGCTATCTTTGAGTTTCAATCTTGCGATCTTTGAGTTTCAATCTTGCGATTGTTGAGTTTTAATCTTGCGATCTTTTAGTTTCAATCATGCGATCTTTGAGTTTCAATCTTGCCATCATTGAGTTTCAATTTTGCGATCTTTGAGTTTCAATCTTGCGATCTTTGAATTTTATTCTTGCGATCTATAAGTTTCAATCTTGCGATCTTTGAATTTTAATCTTGCGATCTTTGAGTTTCAATCTTGCTATCTTTGAGTTTTATTCTTGCCATCTTTGAGTTAAAATCTTGCGATCTTTGAGTTTCAATCTTGCGATCTTTGAGTTTTAAGCTTGCGATCTTTGAGTTTATATCTTGCGATCTTTGAGTTTCAATCTTGCGATCATTGAGTTTAATTCTTGCGATTGTTGAGTTTCAATCTTGCGATCTTTAAATTTCAATCATGCGATCTTTGAGTTTAATCTTGTGATCTTTGAATTTTAATTCTGCGATCTTTGAGTTTCAATCTTGAGATATTTGAGTTTCAATCATGCGATCTTTGTGTATCAATCTTGCGATCTTTGAGTTTCGGTCTTTCGATCTTTGAGTTTTAATCTTGCGATCTTTGTGTTTCAATCTTGCGATCTTTGAGTTTCAATCTTGCGATCTTTGAGTATCAATCTTGCGATCTTTGAGTTTCAATTTTGCTATCTTTGAGTTTCAATCTTGTGATCTTTGAATTTAAATCTTGCGATTGTTGAGTTTCAATCTTGCGATCTTTGAGTTTCAATCATGCGATCTTTGAGTTTCAATCTTGCTATCTTTGAGTTTCAATCTTGCGATCTTTGAGTTTCAATCTTGAGATATTTGAGTTTCAATCATGCGATCTTTGTGTATCAATCTTGCGATCTTTGAGTTTCGGTCTTTCGATCTTTGAGTTTCAATCTTGCGATCTTTGAGTTTCAATTTTGCCATCTTTGAGTTTAAAAATTGCGATCTTTGAGTTTCAATCTTGCCATCTTTGAGTTTCAATCTTGCGATCTTTGAGTTTCAATCTTGTGACCTTTGAATTTCAATCTTGCGATTGTTTAGTTTCAATCTTGCTATCTTTGAGTTTCAATCTTGTGATCTTTGAGTTTTAATCTTGCTATCTTTGAGTTTCAATCTTGCGATCTTTGAGTTTCAATCTTGCGATTGTTGAGTTTTAATCTTGCGATCTTTTAGTTTCAATCATGCGATCTTTGAGTTTCAATCTTGCCATCATTGAGTTTCAATTTTGCGATCTTTGAGTTTCAATCTTGCGATCTTTGAATTTTAATCTTGCGATCTATAAGTTTCAATCTTGCGATCTTTGAATTTTAATCTTGCGATCTTTGAGTTTCAATCTTGCTATCTTTGAGTTTTATTCTTGCCATCTTTGAGTTAAAATCTTGCGATCTTTGAGTTTCAATCTTGCGATCTTTGAGTTTTAAGCTTGCGATATTTGAGTTTATATCTTGCGATCTTTGAGTTTCAATCTTGTGATCATTGAGTTTAATTCTTGCGATTGTTGAGTTTCAATCTTGCGATCTTTAAATTTCAATCATGCGATCTTTGAGTTTAATCTTGTGATCTTTGAATTTTAATTCTGCGATCTTTGAGTTTCAATCTTGAAATATTTGAGTTTCAATCATGCGATCTTTGTGTATCAATCTTGCGATCTTTGAGTTTCGGTCTTTCGATCTTTGAGTTTCAATCTTGCGATCTTTGTGTTTCAATCTTGCGATCTTTGAGTTTCAATCTTGCGATCTTTGAGTATCAATCTTGCGATCTTTGAGTTTCAATTTTGCTATCTTTGAGTTTCAATCTTGTGATCTTTGAATTTAAATCTTGCGATTGTTGAGTTTCAATCTTGCGATCTTTGAGTTTCAATCATGCGATCTTTGAGTTTCAATCTTGCTATCTTTGAGTTTCAATCTTGCGATCTTTGAGTTTCAATCTTGAGATATTTGAGTTTCAATCATGCGATCTTTGTGTATCAATCTTGCGATCTTTGAGTTTCGGTCTTTCGATCTTTGAGTTTCAATCTTGCGATCTTTGAGTTTCAATTTTGCCATCTTTGAGTTTAAAAATTGCGATCTTTGAGTTTCAATCTTGCCATCTTTGAGTTTCAATCTTGCGATCTTTGAGTTTCAATCTTGTGACCTTTGAATTTCAATCTTGCGATTGTTTAGTTTCAATCTTGCTATCTTTGAGTTTCAATCTTGTGATCTTTGAGTTTTAATCTTGCTATCTTTGAGTTTCAATCTTGCGATCTTTGAGTTTCAATCTTGCTATCTTTGAGTTTCAATCTTGCGATCTTTGAGTTTCAATCTTGCGATCTTTGAGTTTCAATCTTGCGATCTTTGAGTATCAATCTTGCGATCTTTGAGTTTCAATCATGCGATCTTTGAGTTTTAATTTTGCTATCTTTGAGTTTCAATCTTGCGATCTTTGAGTTTCAATCTTGCGATTGTTGAGTTTTAATCTTGCGATCTTTGAGTTTCAATCATGCGATCTTTGAGTTTCAATCTTGCCATCTTTGAGTTTCAATTTTGCGATCTTTGAGTTTCAATCCTGCGATCTTTGAGTTTCAATCTTGAGATATTTGAGTTTCAATCATGCGATCTTTGTGTATCAATCTTGCGATCTTTGAGTTTTGGTCTTTCGATCTTTGCGTTTCAATCTTGCGATCTTTGAGTTTCAATTTTGCCATCTTTGAGTTTAAAAATTGCGATCTTTGAGTTTCAATCTTGCCATCTTTGAGTTTCAATCTTGCGATCTTTGAGTTTTAATCTTGCGATCTTTGAGTTTCAATCTTGCAATCTTTGAGTTTTATTCTTGCTATCTTTGAGTTTAATCCTGTGATCTTTGAATTTAAATCTTGCGATCTTTGAGTTTTAATCTTGTGATCTCTGAGTTTCAATCATGCAATCTTTGAGTTTTAATCTTGCTATCTTTGAGTTTCAATTTTGCAATCTTTCAGTTTCAAAATTGCGATCTTTGAGTTTCAGTCTTGCCATCTTTGAGTTTCAATCTTGCAATCTTTGAGTTTCAATCTTGCCATTTTTGAGTTTCAATCTTGCGATCTTTGAATTTATATCTTGCCATCTTTGAGTATCAATCATGCGATCTTTGAGTTACAATCTTGCGATCTTTGAGTTTCAAACTTGTAATCTTTGAGTTTCATTCATGCGATCTTTGAGTTTCGATCTTGCGATCTTTGAGTTTCAATCTTGCTATCTTTGAGTTTCAACCTTGCGATCTTTGAATTTCAATCTTGAGATCTTTGAGTTTCAAACTTGTGATCTTTGAGTTTCAATCTTGCCATCTTTGAGTTTCAATCTTGCGATCTTTGAGTTTTAATCTTGCAATCTTTGAGCATCAATCTTGCGATCTTTGAGTTTCAATCTTGCTATCTTTGAGTTTCAATCTTGCGATCTTTGAGTTTCAATCTTGCTATCTTTGAGTTTCAATCTTGCGATCTTTGAGTTTCAATCTTGCGATCTTTGAGTTTCAATCTTGCGATCTTTGAGTTTTAATCTTGAGATATTTTAATTTCAATCATGCGAACTTTGTGTATCAATCTTGCGATTTTTGAGTTTCAGTCTTTTGATTTTCGAGTTTCAATCTTGCCATCTTTGAGTTTCAATTTTGCGATCTTGGAGTTTCAATCTTGCGATCTTTGAGTTTCAATCTTGCGATCTTTGTGTTTAATTCTTGCGATCTTTGAGTTTCAATCTTGCGATCTTTGAGTTTCAATCTTGCGATCTTTGAGTTTCAATCTTGCGATCTTTGAGTTTCAATCATGCGATCTTTGAGTTTCAATCATGCGATCTTTGAGTTTCAATTTTGCTATCTTTGAGTTTCAATCTTGCGATCTTTGAGTTTCAATCTTGCGATTGTTGAGTTTTAATCTTGCGATCTTTGAGTTTCAATCATGCGATCTTTGAGTTTCAATCTTGCCATCTTTGAGTTTCAATTTTGCGATCTTTGAGTTTCAATCCTGCGATCTTTGAGTTTCAATCTTGAGATATTTGAGTTTCAATCATGCGATCTTTGTGTATCAATCTTGCGATCTTTGAGTTTTGGTCTTTCGATCTTTGCGTTTCAATCTTGCGATCTTTGAGTTTCAATTTTGCCATCTTTGAGTTTAAAAATTGCGATCTTTGAGTTTCAATCTTGCCATCTTTGAGTTTCAATCTTGCGATCTTTGAGTTTTAATCTTGCGATCTTTGAGTTTCAATCTTGCAATCTTTGAGTTTTAATCTTGCTATCTTTGAGTTTAATCCTGTGATCTTTGAATTTAAATCTTGCGATCTTTGAGTTTTAATCTTGTGATCTCTGAGTTTCAATCATGCAATCTTTGAGTTTTAATCTTGCTATCTTTGAGTTTCAATTTTGCAATCTTTCAGTTTCAAAATTGCGATCTTTGAGTTTCAGTCTTGCCATCTTTGAGTTTCAATCTTGCAATCTTTGAGTTTCAATCTTGCCATTTTTGAGTTTCAATCTTGCGATCTTTGAATTTATATCTTGCCATCTTTGAGTATCAATCATGCGATCTTTGAGTTACAATCTTGCGATCTTTGAGTTTCAAACTTGTAATCTTTGAGTTTCATTCATGCGATCTTTGAGTTTCAATCTTGCGATCTTTGAGTTTTAATCTTGCTATCTTTGAGTTTCAACCTTGCGATCTTTGAATTTCAATCTTGAGATCTTTGAGCATCAATCTTGCGATCTTTGAGTTTCAATCTTGCTATCTTTGAGTTTCAATCTTGCGATCTTTGAGTTTCAATCTTGCTATCTTTGAGATTCAATCTTGCGATCTTTGAGTTTCAATCTTGCGATCTTTGAGTTTCAATCCTGCGATCTTTGAGTTTTAATCTTGAGATATTTTAATTTCAATCATGCGAACTTTGTGTATCAATCTTGCGATTTTTGAGTTTCAGTCATTTGATTTTCGAGTTTCAATCTTGTAATATTTGAGTTTCAATTTTGCGATCTTGGAGTTTCAATCTTGCGATCTTTGAATTTCAATCTTGCGATCTTTGTGTTTAATTCTTGCGATCTTTGAGTTTCAATCTTGCGATCTTTGAGTTTCAATCTTAAGATCTTTGAGTTTCAATCTTGCGATCTTTCAGTTTCAATCTTGCTATCTTTGAGTTTCAATCTTGCGATCTTTGAGTTTTAATCTTGCGATCTTTGAGTTTCAATTTTGCGATCTTTGAGTTTAAATCTTGCGATCTTTGAGTTTCAATTTTGCCATCTTTGAGTTTCAAAATTGCGATCTTTGAGTTTCAATCTTGCGATCTTTGAGTTTCAATCTTGCGATCTTTGAGTTTCAATCTTGAGATATTTGAGTTTCAATTATGCGATCTTTGTGTATCAATCTTGCGATCTTTGATCTTCAGGCTTGCGATTTTTTAGTTTCAATCTTGCCATCTTTGAGTTTCAATCTTGCGATTTTTGAGTTTAAATCTTGCAATCTTTGAGTTTGAATCTTGCGATCTTTGAGTTTAATTCTTGCGATCTTTGAGTTTCAATCTTGCGATCTTTGAGTTTCAAACTTGTGATCTTTGAGTTTCAATCTTGCCATCTTTGAGTTTCAATCTTGCGATCTTTGAGTTTTAATCTTGCGATCTTTGAGTATCAATCTTGCGATCTTTGAGTTTCAATCTTGCTATCTTTGAGTTTCAATCTTGCGTCCTTTGAATTTCAATCTTGCGATTGTTGAGTTTCAATCTTGCGATCTTTGACTTAATCATGCGATCTTTGAGTTTCAATCTTGCTATCTTTGAGTTTCAATCTTGCGATCTTTGAGTTTCAATCTCTTGATCTTTGAGTTTCAATCTTGCGATCTTTGAGTTTTAATCTTGAGATATTTTAAGTTCAATCATGCGAACTTTGATCTTTGCGATCTTTGAGTTTTAGTCTTGTGATTTTCGAGTTTCAATCTTGCCATCTTTGAGTTTCAATTTTGTGATCTTGGAGTTTCAATCTTGCTATCTTTGAATTTCAATTTTGCAATCTTTGAGTATCAATCTTGCAATCTTTGAGTTTCAATCTTGCGATTGTTGAGTTTCAATCTTGCGATCTTTAAATTTCAATCATGCGATCTTTGAGTTTCAATCTTGCTATCTTTGAGTTTCAATCTTGTGACCTTTGAATTTCAATCTTGCGATTGTTGAGTTTCAATCTTGCGATCTTTGAGTTTCAATCATGCGATCTTTGAGTTTCAATCTTGCTATCTTTGAGTTTCAATCTTGCGATCTTTGAGTTTCAATCTTGCTATCTTTGAGTTTCATTCTTGCGATCTTTGAGTTTCAATCTTGCGATCTTTGAGTTTCAATTTTGCGATCTTTGAGTATCAATCTTGCGATCTTTGAGTTTCAATCTTGCTATCTTTGAGTTTCAATCTTGTGATCTTTGAATTTCAATCTTGCGATTGTTGAGTTTTAATCTTGCGATCTTTGAGTTTCAATCATGCGATCTTTGAGTTTCAATCTTGCTATCTTTGAGTTTCAATCTTGCGATCTTTGAGTTTCAATCTTACGATTGTTGAGTTTTAATCTTGCGATCTTTGAGTTTCAATCATGCGATCTTTGAGTTTCAATCTTGCCATCATTGAGTTTCAATCTTGCGATCTTTGAGTTTCAATCTTGCGATCTTTGAGTTTCAATCATGCGATCTTTGTGTATCAATCTTGCGATCTTTGAGTTTCAGTCTTTCGATCTTTGAGTTTCAATCTTGCGATCTTTGAGTTTCAATTTTGCCATCTTTGAGTTTCAAAATTGCGATATTTGAGTTTCAATCTTGCGATCTTTGAGTTTCAATCTTGCGATCTTTGAATTTTAATCTTGCGATCTATAAGTTTCAATCTTGCGATCTTTGAATTTTAATCTTGCGATCTTTGAGTTTCAATCTTGCTATCTTTGAGTTTTAATCTTGCCATCTTTGAGTTAAAATCTTGCGATCTTTGAGTTTCAATCTTGCGATCTTTGAGTTTTAAGCTTGCGATCTTTGAGTTTATATCTTGCGATCTTTGAGTTTCAATCTTGCGATCTTTGAGTTTTAATCTTGCGATCTTTGAGTTTCAATTTTGCGATCTTTGAGTTTCAATCTTGCGATCTTTGAGTTTCAATCTTGCGATCTTTGAGTTTCAATCATGCGATCTTTGAGTATCAATCTTGCGATCTTTGAGTTTCAGTCTTTCGATCTTTGAGTTTCAATCTTGCTATCTTTGAGTTTCAATCTTGCGATCTTTGAGTTTCAATCTTGCTATCTTTGAGTTTCAATCTTGCGATCTTTGAGTTTCAATCTTGCGATCTTTGAGTTTCAATCTTGCGATCTTTGAGTATCAATCTTGCGATCTTTGAGTTTCAATCATGCGATCTTTGAGTTTTAATTTTGCTATCTTTGAGTTTCAATCTTGCGATCTTTGAGTTTCAATCTTGCGATTGTTGAGTTTTAATCTTGCGATCTTTGAGTTTCAATCATGCGATCTTTGAGTTTCAATCTTGCCATCTTTGAGTTTCAATTTTGCGATCTTTGAGTTTCAATCCTGCGATCTTTGAGTTTCAATCTTGAGATATTTGAGTTTCAATCATGCGATCTTTGTGTATCAATCTTGCGATCTTTGAGTTTTGGTCTTTCGATCTTTGCGTTTCAATCTTGCGATCTTTGAGTTTCAATTTTGCCATCTTTGAGTTTAAAAATTGCGATCTTTGAGTTTCAATCTTGCCATCTTTGAGTTTCAATCTTGCGATCTTTGAGTTTTAATCTTGCGATCTTTGAGTTTCAATCTTGCAATCTTTGAGTTTTAATCTTGCTATCTTTGAGTTTAATCCTGTTATCTTTGAATTTAAATCTTGCGATCTTTGAGTTTTAATCTTGTGATCTCTGAGTTTCAATCATGCAATCTTTGAGTTTTAATCTTGCTATCTTTGAGTTTCAATTTTGCAATCTTTCAGTTTCAAAATTGCGATCTTTGAGTTTCAGTCTTGCCATCTTTGAGTTTCAATCTTGCAATCTTTGAGTTTCAATCTTGCCATTTTTGAGTTTCAATCTTGCGATCTTTGAATTTATATCTTGCCATCTTTGAGTATCAATCATGCGATCTTTGAGTTACAATCTTGCGATCTTTGAGTTTCAAACTTGTAATCTTTGAGTTTCATTCATGCGATCTTTGAGTTTCAATCTTGCGATCTTTGAGTTTCAATCTTGCTATCTTTGAGTTTCAACCTTGCGATCTTTGAATTTCAATCTTGAGATCTTTGAGTTTCAAACTTGTGATCTTTGAGTTTCACTCTTGCCATCTTTGAGTTTCAATCTTGCGATCTTTGAGTTTTAATCTTGCGATCTTTGAGCATCAATCTTGCGATCTTTGAGTTTCAATCTTGCTATCTTTGAGTTTCAATCTTGCGATCTTTGAGTTTCAATCTTGCTATCTTTGAGTTTCAATCTTGCGATCTTTGAGTTTCAATCTTGCGATCTTTGAGTTTCAATCTTGCGATCTTTGAGTTTTAATCTTGAGATATTTTAATTTCAATCATGCGAACTTTGTGTATCAATCTTGCGATTTTTGAGTTTCAGTCATTTGATTTTCGAGTTTCAATCTTGCCATCTTTGAGTTTCAATTTTGCGATCTTGGAGTTTCAATCTTGCGATCTTTGAATTTCAATCTTGCGATCTTTGTGTTTAATTCTTGCGATCTTTGAGTTTCAATCTTGCGATCTTTGAGTTTCAATCTTGCGATCTTTGAGTTTCAATCTTGCGATCTTTGAGTATCAATCATGCGATCTTTGAGTTTCAATCATGCGATCTTTGAGTTTTAATTTTGCTATCTTTGAGTTTCAATCTTGCGATCTTTGAGTTTCAATCTTGCGATTGTTGAGTTTTAATCTTGCGATCTTTGAGTTTCAATCATGCGATCTTTGAGTTTCAATCTTGCCATCTTTGAGTTTCAATTTTGCGATCTTTGAGTTTCAATCCTGCGATCTTTGAGTTTCAATCTTGAGATATTTGAGTTTCAATCATGCGATCTTTGTGTATCAATCTTGCGATCTTTGAGTTTTGGTCTTTCGATCTTTGCGTTTCAATCTTGCGATCTTTGAGTTTCAATTTTGCCATCTTTGAGTTTAAAAATTAACTTTTAATTTAATTTTTTTTTTTTTTTGTCTTCTAGAAGTCTCTAATTGTCTCCTAGAAGTCCAACCCCTCGTCCACGTCGTAGGAGACGGGCAACGTCATAAAGTAGGGGATAGCCTGTAGAGGCGAGACCAGTTGGGACTTCGTGAGCCCTGGTACCTCCAAGGTTGCTGGTAAGGCTCTACAGGAACTCTGAAAAGTGACGGCTAACGGGGCTCTGGTGAAGCTACGATAGGCCTAGCAAGCCAGTAGTGGATGAATACCTTGCTTTCAAAAATGGTACAACAAGCCTCGGAAAGGACGGAAAACAAGGAAAGAGACCCGGCGAGAAATTAGGACTGAGAATTGGCACATTAAATATTAGGACGTTAAGAGGAAAAGTAGAAGAAGTGGTGGATATGATGAAGAGGAGGAGATTAGACGTGTTGGGATTGGCTGAAACTAAGTGGAGAGGAGAAGGAGTTAAAGAATTGAGAGAAGGGTTTACACTGTATTGGAAGGGAAATGAGGAGGGAAAGAGAAACGGAGTAGGTTGGATAATTAAAGAGGACGTAATAGCAGAGGTGAAAGGAGTAAATGACAGAATAATAAGAACAAAAATTAATCTGAAAGGATACAATTTGGAATTGATCCAAGTATATGCTCCACAGGTAGGATGCCCATTAGAAGAAAAAGAAAATTTTGAAGATGAATTACAGAGAGAGGTAGATAGTGAGAATCTGGTAATCATGGGAGATTTTAATGCACATGTTGGTATAAATAGAGAAGGTTTTGAGGAAGTAATAGGTAAAGAAGGGTGGGGGAACAAGAATAGAGAAGGAGATAGATTATTGGAATTTTGTAAAAGAAACAGTCTAGTTGTGGGAAATACTTGGTTTGCTAAAAGAGAAAATCATAAGATAACATGGTATGGAGGAGTGGATGGTAGGAAGTCAGTAGTGGACTACTTCATATATAAGGAGGAAATAAAAAAAGAAGTTTTAGACATCAAAGCAATCCCTACGGAAGCCATGGACAGTGACCATAGACTGTTAGTGTTGAAATTCAGGACCAACAAACAAAGAAAGACGAGGGAAAAACAGGAGAGAAAAATTAGAGTGTGGAAGCTGAAGGAGGAGGAGAAACAAGAGGAGTTTCAAGAAGTTTTAAAAAAGCATTTACCAAAGGAACAACCTCAGTCTGTAGAGAAAGAGTGGACAAAATTTAGGGAAACGTTTGTGGAGGCAGCTGAAGAAATATGTGGAAGGACAAGTGCAAAAAGAAGATGGAAGGAAACTCCATGGTGGAATGAAAGGGTAAAAGAAGTGGTAAATAGAAAAAACAGAGCATTTAGGACATGGTTTAAGGAAAAGACAGATGAAGCTAAGGAAGAATATGCACGATGGAAAAAGGAAGCAAAGAAAATAGGTAAAGAAGAAAAGAATAAATGGATGGAAGAATGGACTAGGATGATGGAAGATGATTCAAATGGGAGTAAGAAAGTACTGTACTCTTTAGTGAGGAAAAGGAGGAATGGGGAAAAAATAGATGTAGTGATGAAAAACGAAGAAGGAGAGGAAATAAAGAATAAGGAAGAGTTAAAAGATATGTGGAAACAATATTTCCAGACATTACTGAACCCAAATGTCGAAACACAAAGAGAGGGGAAGGAAGAAGATATAATAGAGACAAATGGAGAGGAAGATGAGGACATAACGTGGCTAGAGTTTGAGGAAGCTGTAAAGAGGATGAAAGAGGGAAAAGCAGCAGGAGTGGACGAGTTACCAATAGAGCTAATAAAGAGGGCGGGTGCTGTCGGCATGCAGTGGCTATACAGAGTGATGAGAGTGGTATGGAGGGAAAGAAAAACTCCAAAAGATTGGAAAAAGGCAGTAATAGTGCCAATCTTCAAGAAAGGGGATAGGAAGGTTTTCAGTAATTATAGAGGGATAGCCTTAATGTGTCACAGTGCAAAGGTATATGAGAAAATTTTGGAAAAAAAGGTGAGGAACGAAGTAGAAAGAAAACTGAGAGAGGAGCAAAGTGGATTTAGAACGGGAAGATCAACAATAGACCTCATTTTTGCTGCTAAACAGATGCAGGAGAAGAATTATGAGTATGGAAGAGATCTAGTAATGGGGTTCCTAGATATGGAAAAAGCGTATGATACTGTGAGAAGAGATAAGGTATGGGAAGCACTTAAAAGGAAGGGAGTTAAAGACAGTATAATTGAAAGAGTAAGAGAGATTTGTGGAGAAAGCCAGAGTTGTGTAAAGATAGGGGGTGAAAAGACAGGGTGGTTCAATCAAGAAAACGGATTAAGACAGGGTAGCGCTCTGTCACCTCTTCTCTTCATAACAGTATTAGATGAAGTAATGAGTGGAGTGGCAAAAAGAATTGGAGAAGAAAATATGAAGGTTATGGCATTTGCGGATGACTTAATGGTTTGGGGAAGTAAAATAAAAGAGGTACAAAGACAGTTGGATGTGTGGGTAGAAGAAGTAAAGAAATATGGGATGAAATTCAATGTGTCGAAAAGTGAATATATGGTAACAACAAGGAACAAAGAGTGTATATTAGAAAAATTAATGCTGGGAAGAGAGGAAATGAAGAGAGTACAGTTCTTCAAATATTTGGGTAGTGTCCTGGAAGAAAATGGTAAAAATGAAAGAGACATAAATGAACGAGTTAGACAGGCTGGAAATTTCTACAAATTAGTTAGGGGATTAATAAGAGACAAAGGATTGCCACAAAGAAGTAAAGAAATTATATATAGGACATACTACATACCAATATTAACATATGGAGCAGAGACATGGGTAATGAAGAATAGAGAAAAGAGCAAGATACAGGCATGTGAGATGCGTTTCCTGAGAGGTAGATTAGGAGTAACGAAGTGGGATAGAATACGAAATGAAATTATAAGAGACAGATTAAATGAAGAACCTCTGCAAGATAAAATAGAAAGGGAAAGAATTAGATGGTTCGGACATGTGAAAAGGATGGAGGATGAGAGGATACCAAAAAAGTGGATGGAGTGGAGGATACAGGGTAAACGTCCAAGGGGTAGACCAAGGGATAGATGGAGAGATGGGTTAAAGGAGAGTGTAGTAAGAAGAGGGGAGGTATGGGAAAACATATTGGAAGAAAGGAAGTGGGAAGATAAGCTATGGTGGAGAGGACTGTGTACCAAGCAGACCCGGGAGAAGACTGGAACCTGCTGCTGATGATGATGATGAGTTTAAAAATTGCGATCTTTGAGTTTCAATCTTGCCATCTTTGAGTTTCAATCTTGCGATCTTTGAGTTTTAATCTTGCGATCTTTGAGTTTCAATCTTGCAATCTTTGAGTTTTAATCTTGCTATCTTTGAGTTTAATCCTGTGATCTTTGAATTTAAATCTTGCGATCTTTGAGTTTTAATATTGTGATCTCTGAGTTAATCATGCAATCTTTGAGTTTTAATCTTGCTATCTTTGAGTTTCAATTTTGCAATCTTTCAGTCTCAAAATTGCGATCTTTGAGTTTCAGTCTTGCCATCTTTGAGTTTCAATCTTGCGATCTTTGAATTTATATCTTGCCATCTTTGAGTATCAATCATGCGATCTTTGAGTTACAATCTTGCGATCTTTGAGTTTCAAACTTGTAATCTTTGAGTTTCATTCATGCGATCTTTGAGTTTCAATCTTGCGATCTTTGAGTTTCAATCTTGCTATCTTTGAGTTTCAACCTTGCGATCTTTGAATTTCAATCTTGCGATCTTTGTGTTTAATTCTTGCGATCTTTGAGTTTCAATCTTGCGTTCTTTGAGTTTCAATCTTAAGATCTTTGAGTTTCAATCTTGCGATCTTTCAGTTTCAATCTTGCTATCTTTGAGTTTCAATCTTGCGATCTTTGAGTTTTAATCTTGCGATCTTTGAGTTTCAATTTTGCGATCTTTGAGTTTAAATCTTGCGATCTTTGAGTTTCAATTTTGCCATCTTTGAGTTTCAAAATTGCGATCTTTGAGTTTCAATCTTGCGATCTTTGAGTTTCAATCTTGCGATCTTTGAGTTTCAATCTTGAGATATTTGAGTTTCAATTATGCGATCTTTGTGTATCAATCTTGCGATCTTTGAGTTTCAGGCTTGCGATTTTTTAGTTTCAATCTTGCCATCTTTGAGTTTCAATCTTGCGATTTTTGAGTTTAAATCTTGCAATCTTTGAGTTTGAATCTTGCGATCTTTGAGTTTAATTCATGCGATCTTTGAGTTTCAATCTTGCGATCTTTGAGTTTCAAACTTGTGATCTTTGAGTTTCAATCTTGCCATCTTTGAGTTTCAATCTTGCGATCTTTGAGTTTTAATCTTGCGATCTTTGAGTATCAATCTTGCGATCTTTGAGTTTCAATCTTGCTATCTTTGAGTTTCAATCTTGCGTCCTTTAAATTTCAATCTTGCGATTGTTGAGTTTCAATCTTGCGATCTTTGACTTAATCATGCGATCTTTGAGTTTCAATCTTGCTATCTTTGAGTTTTAATCTTGCGATCTTTGAGTTTCAATCTCTCGATCTTTGAGTTTCAATTTTGCGATCTTTGAGTTTTAATCTTGAGATATTTTAATTTCAATCATGCGAACTTTGATCTTTGCGATCTTTGAGTTTTAGTCTTTTGATTTTCGAGTTTCAATCTTGCCATCTTTGAGTTTCAATTTTGCGATCTTGGAGTTTCAACCTTGCGATCTTTGAATTTCAATCTTGCAATCTTTGAGTTTCAATCTTGCGATCTTTGAGTTTAATTCTTGCGATTGTTGAGTTTCAATCTTGCGATCTTTAAATTTCAATCATGCGATCTTTGAGTTTCAATCTTGCTATCTTTGAGTTTCAATCTTGTGACCTTTGAATTTCAATCTTGCGATTGTTGAGTTTCAATCTTGCGATCTTTGAGTTTCAATCATGCGATCTTTGAGTTTCAATCTTGCTATCTTTGAGTTTTAATCTTGCGATCTTTGAGTTTCAATCTTGCTATCTTTGAGTTTCTTTCTTGCGATCTTTGAGTTTCAATCTTGCGATCTTTGAGTTTCAATTTTGCGATTTTTAAGTATCAATCTTGCGATCTTTGAGTTTCAATCTTGCTATCTTTGAGTTTCAATCTTGTGATCTTTGAATTTCAATCTTGCAATTGTTGAGTTTTAATCTTGCGATCTTTGAGTTTCAATCATGCGATCTTTGAGTTTCAATCTTGCTATCTTTGGAATTTAATCTTGCGATCTTTGAGTTTCAATCTTACGATTGTTGAGTTTTAATCTTGCGATCTTTGAGTTTCAATCATGCGATCTTTGAGTTTCAATCTTGCCATCATTGAGTTTCAATTTTGCGATCTTTGAGTTTCAATCTTGCGATCTTTGAGTTTCAATCATGCGATCTTTGTGTATCAATCTTGCGATCTTTGAGTTTCAGTCTTTCGATCTTTGAGTTTCAATCTTGCGATCTTTGAGTTTCAATTTTGCCATCTTTGAGTTTCAAAATTGCGATCTTTGAGTTTCAATCTTGCCATCTTTGAGTTTCAATCTTGCGATCTTTGAATTTTAATCTTGCGATCTATAAGTTTCAATCTTGCGATCTTTGAATTTTAATCTTGCGATCTTTGAGTTTCAATCTTGCTATCTTTGAGTTTTAATCTTGCCATCTTTGAGTTAAAATCTTGCGATCTTTGAGTTTCAATCTTGCGATCTTTGAGTTTTAAGCTTGCGATCTTTGAGTTTATATCTTGCGATCTTTGAGTTTCAATCTTGCGATCTTTGAGTTTTAATCTTGCGATCTTTGAGTTTCAATTTTGCGATCTTTGAGTTTCAATCTTGCGATCTTTGAGTTTCAATCTTGCGATCTTTGAGGTTCAATCATGCGATCTTTGTGTATCAATCTTGCGATCTTTGAGTTTCAGTCTTTCGATCTTTGAGTTTCAATCTTGCGATCTTTGAGTTTCAATTTTGCCATCTTTGAGTTTCAAAATTGCGATCTTTGAGTTTCAATCTTGCCATCTTTGAGTTTCAATCTTGCGATCTTTGAGTTTTAATCTTGCGATCTTTGAGTTTCAATCTTGCAATCTTTTAGTTTTAATCTTGCTATCTTTGAGTTTAATCCTGTGATCTTTGAATTTCAATCTTGCGATCTTTGAGTTTTAATCTTGCGATCTTTGAGTTTCAATCATGCAATCTTTGAGTTTTAATCTTGCTATCTTTGAGTTTCAATTTTGCCATCTTTGAGTTTCAATCATGCGATCTTTGAGTTACAATCTTGCGATCTTTGAGTTTCAAACTTGTAATCTTTGAGTTTCATTCATGCGATCTTTGAGTTTCAATCTTGCGATCTTTGAGTTTCAATCTTGCTATCTTTGATTTTCAATCTTGTGATCTTTGAATTTCAATCTTGCGATTGTTGAGTTTCAATCTTGTGATCTTTGAGATTCAATCATACAATCTTTGAGTTTCAATCTTGCGATCTTTAAGTATCAATCTTGCGATCTTTGAGTTTCAATCTTGCGATTGTTGAGTTTCAATCTTGCGATCTTTGAGTTTCAATCTTGAGATATTTGAGTTTTAATTATGCGATCTTTGTGTATCAATCTTGCGATCTTTGAGTTTCAGGCTTTCGATTTTTTAGTTTCAATCTTGCCATCTTTGAGTTTCAATCTTGCGATTTTTGAGTTTAAATCTTGCAATCTTTGAGTTTCAATCTTGCGATCTTTGAGTTTAATTCTTGCGATCTTTGAGTTTCAATCTTGCGATCTTTGAGTTTCGATCTTGCGATCTTTGAGTTTCAATCTTGTGATCTTTAAGTTTCAATCTTGCCATCTTTGAGTTTCAATCTTGCGATCTTTGAGTTTCAATCTTGCTATCTTTGAGTTTTAATCTTGCCATCTTTGAGTTAAAATCTTGCGATCTTTGAGTTTCAATCTTGCGATCTTTGAGTTTTAAGCTTGCGATCTTTGAGTTTATATCTTTCGATCTTTGAGTTTCAATCTTGCGATCTTTGAGTTTTAATCTTGCTATCTTTGAGTTTCAATTTTGCGATCTTTGAGTTTCAATCTTGCGATCTTTGAGTTTCAATCTTGATATATTTGAGTTTCAATCATGCGATCTTTGTGTATCAATCTTGCGATCTTTGAGTTTCAGTCTTTCGATCTTTGAGTTTCAATCTTGCGATCTTTGAGTTTCAATTTTGCCATCTTTAAGTTTCAAAATTGCGATCTTTGAGTTTCAATCTTGCCATCTTTGAGTTTCAATCTTGCGATCTTTGAGTTTTAATCTTGCGATCTTTGAGTTTCAATCTTGTCATCTTTTAGTTTTAATCTTGCTATCTTTGAGTTTAATCCTGTGATCTTTGAATTTCAATCTTGCAATCTTTGAGTTTTAATCTTGCGATCTTTGAGTTTCAATCATGCAATCTTTGAGTTTTAATCTTGCTATCTTTGAGTTTTAATTTTGCCATCTTTGAGTTTCAAAATTGCGATCTTTGAGTTTCAATCTTGCTATCTTTGAGTTTCAATCTTGTGATCTTTGAATTTCAATCTTGCGATTGTTGAGTTTCAATCTTGCGATCTTTGAGATTTAATCATGCGATTTTTGAGTTTCAATCTTGCTATCTTTGAGTTTCAATCTTGTGATCTTTGAGTTTCAATCTTGCTATCTTTGAGTTTCAATCTTGTGACCTTTGAATTTCAATCTTGTGATCTTTGAGTTTTAATCTTGCGATCTTTGAGTTTCAATCTTGCGATCTTTGAGTTTCAATCCTGCGATCTTTGAGTTTTAATCTTGCGTTCTTTGAGTTTTAATCTTGCGATCTTTAAGTATCAATCTTGCGATCTTTGAGTTTCAATCTTGCTATTTTTGAGTTTCAATCTTGTGATCTTTGAGTTTCAATCATGCAATCTTTGAGTTTCAATCTTGCTATCTTTGAGTTTCAATTTTGCCATCTTTGAGTTTCAAAATTGCGATCTTTGAGTTTCAGTCTTGACATCTTTGAGTTTCAATCTTGCAATCTTTGAGTTTCAATCTTGCTATTTTTGAGTTTCAATCTTGTGATCTTTGAATTTTAATCTTGCCATCTTTGAGTTTCAATCATGCGATCTTTGAGTTTCAATCTTGCAATCTTTGAGTTTCAAACTTGTAATCTTTGAGTTTCATTCATGCGATCTTTGAGTTTCAATCTTGTGACCTTTGAATTTCAATCTTGCGATTGTTGAGTTTCAATCTTGCGATCTTTGAGTTTCAATCATGCGATCTTTGAGTTTCAATCTTGCGATCTTTGAGTTTCAATCTTGCTATCTTTGAGTTTTAATCTTGTGATCTTTGAATTTCAATCTTGCGATTGTTGAGTTTCAATCTTGCGATCTTTGAGATTCAATCATGCGATCTTTGAATTTCAATCTTGCTATCTTTGAGTTTCAATCTTGTGATCTTTGAGTTTCAATCTTGCTATCTTTGAGTTTCAATCTTGTGACCTTTGAATTTCAATCTTGTGATTGTTGAGTTTCAATCTTGCAATCTTTGAGTTTCAATCATGCGATCTTTGAGTTTCAATCTTGCTATCTTTGAGTTTCAATCTTGCGATCTTTGAGTTTCAATCTTGCGATCTTTGAGTTTCAATCTTGCGATCTTTGAGTTTTAATCTTGCGTTCTTTGAGTTTTAATCTTGCGATCTTTAAGTATCAATCTTACGATCTTTGAGTTTCAATCTTGCTATCTTTGAGTTTCAATCTTGTGATCTTTGAATTTCAATCTTGCGATTGTTGAGTTTCAATCTTGCGATCTTTGAGTTTCAATCTTGACATATTTAAGTTTCAATTATGCGATCTTTGTGTATCAATCTTGCGATCTTTGAGTTTCAGGCTTGCGATTTTTTAGTTTCAATCTTGCCATCTTTGAGTTTCAATCTTGCGATTTTTGAGTTTAAATCTTGCAATCTTTGAGTTTCAATCTTGCGATCTTTGAGTTTAATTCTTGCGATCTTTGAGTTTCAATCTTGCGATCTTTGAGTTTCGAACTTGCGATCTTTGAGTGTCAATCTTGCGATCTTTAAGTTTCAATCTTGCCATCTTTGAGTTTCAATCTTGCGATCTTTAAGTTTTAATCTTGCGATCTTTGAGTTTCAATCTTGCAATCTTTGAGTTTTAATCTTGCGATCTTTGAGTTTCAATTTTGCGATCTTTGAGTTTCAATCTTGCGATCTTTGAGTTTCAATCTTGAGATATTTGAGTTTCAATCTTGCAATCTTTGAGTTTTAATCTTGCTATCTTTGAGTTTAATCCTGTGATCTTTGAATTTCAATCTTGCGATCTTTGAGTTTTAATCTTGCGATCTTTGAGTTTCAATTTTGCCATCTTTGAGTTTCAAAATTGCGATCTTTGAGTTTCAATCTTGCCATCTTTGAGTTTCAATCTTGCGATCTTTGAGTTTTAATCTTGCGATCTTTGAGTTTCAATCTTGCAATCTTTTAGTTTTAATCTTGCTATCTTTGAGTTTAATCCTGTGATCTTTGAATTTCAATCTTGCGATCTTTGAGTTTTAATCTTGCGATCTTTGAGTTTCAATCATGCAATCTTTGAGTTTTAATCTTGCTATCTTTGAGTTTCAATTTTGCCATCTTTGAGTTTCAATCATGCGATCTTTGAGTTACAATCTTGCGATCTTTGAGTTTCAAACTTGTAATCTTTGAGTTTCATTCATGCGATCTTTGAGTTTCAATCTTGCGATCTTTGAGTTTCAATCTTGCTATCTTTGAGTTTCAATCTTGTGATCTTTGAATTTAAATCTTGCGATTGTTGAGTTTCAATCTTGTGATCTTTGAGATTCAATCATGCAATCTTTGAGTTTCAATCTTGCTATCTTTGAGTTTCAATCTTGCGATCTTTGAGTTTCAATCTTGCTATCTTTGAGTTTCAATCTTGCGATCTTTGAGTTTCAATCTTGCGTTCTTTGAGTTTTAATTTTGCGATCTTTAAGTATCAATCTTGCGATCTTTGAGTTTCAATCTTGCGATTGTTGAGTTTCAATCTTGCGATCTTTGAGTTTCAATCTTGAGATATTTGAGTTTTAATTATGCGATCTTTGTGTATCAATCTTGCGATCTTTGAGTTTCAGGCTTGCGATTTTTTAGTTTCAATCTTGCCATGTTTGAGTTTCAATATTGCGATTTTTGAGTTTAAATCTTGCAATCTTTGAGTTTCAATCTTGCGATCTTTGAGTTTAATTCTTGCGATCTTTGAGTTTCAATCTTGCGATCTTTGAGTTTTGATCTTGCGATCTTTAAGTTTCAAACTTGTGATAGTTAAGTTTCAATCTTGCCATCTTTGAGTTTCAATCTTGCGATCTTTGAGTTTCAATCTTGCTATCTTTGAGTTTTAATCTTGCCATCTTTGAGTTAAAATCTTGCGATCTTTGAGTTTCAATCTTGCGATCTTTGAGTTTTAAGCTTGCGATCTTTGAGTTTATATCTTGCGATCTTTGAGTTTCAATCTTGCGATCTTTGAGTTTTAATCTTGCGATCTTTGAGTTTTAATCTTGCGATCTTTGAGTTTCAATTTTGCGATCTTTGAGTTTCAATCTTGCGATCTTTGAGTTTCAATCTTGATATATTTGAGTTTCAATCATGCGATCTTTGTGTATCAATCTTGCGATCTTTGAGTTTCAGTCTTTCGATCTTTGAGTTTCAATTTTGCGATCTTTGAGTTTCAATTTTGCCATCTTTGAGTTTCAAAATTGCGATCTTTGAGTTTCAATCTTGCCATCTTTGAGTTTCAATCTTGCGATCTTTGAGTTTTAATCTTGCGATCTTTGAGTTTCAATCTTGCAATCTTTTAGTTTTAATCTTGCTATCTTTGAGTTTAATCCTGTGATCTTTGAATTTCAATCTTGCGATCTTTGAGTTTTAATCTTGCGATCTTTGAGTTTCAATCATGCAATCTTTGAGTTTTAATCTTGCTATCTTTGAGTTTCAATTTTGCCATCTTTGAGTTTCAATCATGCGATCTTTGAGTTACAATCTTGCGATCTTTGAGTTTCAAACTTGTAATCTTTGAGTTTCATTCATGCGATCTTTGAGTTTCAATCTTGCGATCTTTGAGTTTCAATCTTGCTATCTTTGAGTTTCAATCTTGTGGTCTTTGAATTTAAATCTTGCGATTGTTGAGTTTCAATCTTGTGATCTTTGAGATTCAATCATGCAATCTTTGAGTTTCAATCTTGCTATCTTTGAGTTTCAATCTTGCGATCTTTGAGTTTCAATCTTGCTATCTTTGAGTTTCAATCTTGCGATCTTTGAGTTTCAATCTTGCGTTCTTTGAGTTTTAATCTTGCGATCTTTGAGTATCAATCTTGCGATCTTTGAGTTTCAATCTTGCGATCTTTGAGTTTCAATCTTGCGATCTTTGAGTTTCAATCTTGAGATATTTGAGTTTCAATTATGCGATCTTTGTGTATCAATCTTGCGATCTTTGAGTTTCAGGCTTGCGATTTTTGAGTTTAAATCTTGCAATCTTTGAGTTTGAATCTTACGATCTTTGAGTTTAATTCTTGCGATCTTTGAGTTTCAATCTTGCGATCTTTGAGTTTCAAACTTGCGATCTTTAAGTTTCAAACTTGTGATAGTTAAGTTTCAATCTTGCCATCTTTGAGTTTCAATCTTGCGATCTTTGAGTTTCAATCTTGCTATCTTTGAGTTTTAATCTTGCCATCTTTGAGTTAAAATCTTGCGATCTTTGAGTTTCAATCTTGCGATCTTTGAGTTTTAAGCTTGCGATCTTTGAGTTTATATCTTGCGATCTTTGAGTTTCAATCTTGCGATCTTTGAGTTTTAATCTTGCGATCTTTGAGTTTCAATTTTGCGATCTTTGAGTTTCAATCTTGCGATCTTTGAGTTTCAATCTTGATATATTTGAGTTTCAATCATGCGATCTTTGTGTATCAATCTTGCGATCTTTGAGTTTCAGTCTTTCGATCTTTGAGTTTCAATCTTGCGATCTTTGAGTTTCAATTTTGCCATCTTTGAGTTTCAAAATTGCGATCTTTGAGTTTCAATCTTGCCATCTTTGAGTTTCAATCTTGCGATCTTTGAGTTTTAATCTTGCGATCTTTGAGTTTCAATCTTGTAATCTTTAAGTTTTAATCTTGCTATCTTTGAGTTTAATCCTGTGATCTTTGAGTTTTAATTTTGCTATCTTTGAGTTTAATCCTGTGATCTTTGAATTTCAATCTTGCAATCTTTGAATTTTAATCTTGCGATCTTTGAGTTTTAATTTTGCCATCTTTGAGTTTCAAAATTGCGATCTTTGAGTTTCAGTCTTGCCATCTTTTAGTTTCAATCTTGCAATCTTTGAGTTTCAATCTTGCGATCTTTGAGTTTCAATCTTGCTATCTTTGAGTTTCAATCTTGTGATCTTTGAATTTCAATCTTGCGATTGTTAAGTTTCAATCTTGCGATCTTTGAGATTCTATCATGCGATCTTTGAGTTTCAATCTTGCTATCTTTGAGTTTCAATCTTGTGATCTTTGAGTTTCAATCTTGCTATCTTTGAGTTTCAATCTTGTGACCTTTGAATTTTAATCTTGTGATTGTTGAGTTTCAATCTTGCAATCTTTGAGTTTCAATCATGCTATCTTTGATATTCAATCTTGCTATCTTTGAGTTTCAATCTTGCGATCTTTGAGTTTCAATCTTGCGATCTTTGAGTTTCAATCTTGCGATCTTTGAGTATTAATCTTGCGTTCTTTGAGTTTTAATCTTGCGATCTTTAAGTATCAATCTTACGATCTTTGAGTTTCAATCTTGCTATCTTTGAGTTTCAATCTTGTGATCTTTGAATTTCAATCTTGCGATTGTTGAGTTTCAATCTTGCAATCTTGACATATTTGAGTTTTAATTATGCGATCTTTGTGTATCAATCTTGCAATCTTTGAGTTTCAGGCTTGCGATTTTTTAGTTTCAATCTTGCCATCTTTGAGTTTCAATCTTGCGATTTTTGAGTTTAAATCTTGCAATCTTTGAGTTTCAATCTTGCGATCTTTGAGTTTAATTCTTGCGATCTTTGAGTTTCAATCTTGCGATCTTTGAGTTTCGAACTTGCGATCTTTGAGTTTCAATCTTGCGATCTTTAAGTTTCAATCTTGCCATCTTTGAGTTTCAATCTTGCGATCTTTGAGTTTTAATCTTGCGATCTTTGAGTTTCAATCTTGCAATCTTTGAGTTTTAATCTTGCGATCTTTGAGTTTCAATTTTGCGATCTTTGAGTTTCAATCTTGCGATCTTTGAGTTTCAATCTTGAGATATTTGAGTTTCAATCATGCGATCTTTGTGTATCAATCTTGCGATCTTTGAGTTTCAGTCTTTCGATCTTTGAGTTTCAATCTTGCGATCTTTGAGTTTCAATTTTTCCATCTTTGAGTTTCATTCATGCGATCTTTGAGTTTCAATCTTGCCATCTTTGAGTTTCAATCTTGCGATCTTTGAGTTTTAATCTTGCGATCTTTGAGTTTCAATCTTGCAATCTTTTAGTTTTAATCTTGCTATCTTTGAGTTTAATCCTGTGATCTTTGAATTTCAATCTTGCGATCTTTGAGTTTTAATCTTGCGATCTTTGAGTTTCAATCATGCAATCTTTGAGGTTTAATCTTGCTATCTTTGAGTTTCAATTTTGCTATCTTTGAGTTTCAATCTTGTGATCTCTGAATTTCAATCTTGCGATTGTTGAGTTTCAATCTTGCGATCTTTAAATTTCAATCATGCGATCTTTGAGTTTCAATCTTGCGATCTTTGAGTTTCAATCTTGCGATCTTTGAGTTTCAATCTTGCTATCTTTGAGTTTTAATCTTGCGATCTTTGAGTTTCAATCTTACTATCTTTGAGTTTCAATCTTGCGATCTTTGAGTTTCAATCTTGCGATCTTTGAGTTTCAATCTTGCGATCTTTGAGTATCAATCTTGCGATCTTTGAGTTTAAACCTTGCTATCTTTGAGTTTCAATCTTGTGATCTTTGAATTTTAATCTTGCGAAAGTTGAGTTTCAATCTTGTGAGCTTTGAGTTTCAATCATGCGATCTTTGAGTTTCAATCTTGCGATCTTTGAGTTTCAATCTTGCCATCTTTGAGTTTCAATCTTGCGATCTTTGAGTTTTAATCTTGCGATCTTTGAGTTTCAATTTTGCGATCTTTGAGTTTCAATCTTGCGATCTTTGAGTTTCAATCTTGAGATATTTGAGTTTCAATCATGCGATCTTTGTGTATCAATCTTGCGATCTTTGAGTTTCAAACTTATAATCTTTGAGTTTAATCCTGTGATCTTTGAATTTCAATCTTGCGACCTTTGAGTTTTAATCTTGCGATCTTTGAGTTTCATTCATGCGATCTTTGAGTTTCAATCTTGCGATCTTTGAGTTTCAATCTTGCTATCTTTGAGTTTCAACCTTGAGATCTTTGAATTTCAATCTTGCGATTTTTGAGTTTCAAACTTGTGATCTTTGAGTTTCAATCTTGCCATCTTAGAGTTTCAATCTTGCGATCTTTGAGTTTTAATCTTGCGATCTTTGAGTATCAATCTTGCGATCTTTGAGTTTCAATCTTGCTATCCTTTAGTTTCAATCTTGCGATCTTTGAATTTCAATCTTGCGATTGTTGAGTTTCAATCTTGCGATCTTTGAGATTCAAACTTGTAATCTTTTAGTTTCATTCATGCGATCTTTGAGTTTCAATCTTGCGATCTTTGAGTTTCAATCTTGCTATCTTTGAGTTTCAATCTTGTGATCTTTGAATTTCAATCTTGCGATTGTTGAGTTTCAATCTTGCGATCTTTGAAATTCAATCATGCGATCTTTGAGTTTCAATCTTGCTATCTTTGAGTTTCAATCTTGTGATCTTTGAGTTTCAATCTTGCTATCTTTGAGTTTCAATCTTGTGACCTTTGAATTTCAATCTTGTAATTGTTGAGTTTCAATCTTGCGATCTTTGAGTTTCAATTATGCGATCTTTGAGTTTCAATCTTGCTATCTTTGAGTTTCAATCTTGCGATCTTTGAGTTTCAATCTTGCGATCTTTGAGTTTCAATCTTGCGATCTTTGAGTTTCAATCTTGCGTTCTTTGAGTTTTAATCTTGCGATCTTTCGGTATCAATCTTGCTATCTTTGAGTTTCAATCTTGCTATCTTTGAGTTTCAATCTTGTGATCTTTGAATTTCAATCTTGCGATTGTTGAGTTTCAATCTTGCGATCTTTGAGTTTCAATCTTGAGATATTTGAGTTTCAATTATGCGATCTTTGTGTATCAATCTTGCGATCTTTGAGTTTCAGGCTTGCGATATTTTAGTTTCAATCTTACCATCTTTGAGTTTCAATCTTGCGATTTTTGAGTTTAAATCTTGCAATCTTTGAGTTTCAATCTTGCGATCTTTGAGTTTAATTCTTGCGATCTTTGAGTTTCAATCTTGCGATCTTTGAGTTTCGAACTTGCGATCTTTGAGTTTCAATCTTGCGATCTTTAAGTTTTAATCTTGCCATCTTTGAGTTTCAATCTTGCGATCTTTGAGTTTAAATCTTGCGATCTTTGAGTTTCAATCTTGCAATCTTTGAGTTTTAATCTTGCGATCTTTGAGTTTCAATCATGCGATCTTTGAGTTTCAATCTTGCGATCTTTGAGTTTCAATCTTGAGATATTTGAGTTTCAATCATGCGATCTTTGTGTATCAATCTTGCTATCTTTGAGTTTCAGTCTTTCGATCTTTGAGTTTCAATCTTGCGATCTTTGAATTTCAATTTTGCCATCTTTGAGTTTCATTCATGCGATCTTTGAGTTTCAATCTTGCCATCTTTGAGTTTCAATCTTGCGATCTTTGAGTTTTAATCTTGCGATCTTTTAATTTTAATCTTGCAATCTTTTAGTTTTAATCTTGCTATCTTTGAGTTTAATCCTGTGATCTTTGAATTTCAATCTTGCGATCTTTGAGTTTTAATCTTGCGATCTTTGAATTTCAATCATGCAATCTTTGAGGTTTAATCTTGCTATCTTTGAGTTTCAATTTTGCTATATTTGAGTTTCAATCTTGTGATCTTTGAATTTCAATCTTGCGATTGTTGAGTTTCAATCTTGCGATCTTTAAATTTCAATCATGCGATCTTTGAGTTTCAATCTTGCGATCTTTGAGTTTCAATCTTGCGATCTTTGAGTTTCAATCTTGCTATCTTTGAGTTTCAATCTTGCGATCTTTGAGTTTCAATCTTCCTATCTTTGAGTTTTAATCTTGCGATCTTTGAGTTTCAATCTTGCGATCTTTGAGTTTCAATCTTGCGATCTTTGAGTATCAATCTTGCGATCTTTGAGTTTCAATCTTGCGATCTTTGAGTTTCAATCTTGAGATATTTGAGTTTCAATCTTGTGATCTTTGAATTTTAATCTTGCGATTGTTGAGTTTCAATCTTGCGATCTTTGAGTTTCAATCATGCGATCTTTGAGTTTCAATCTTGCGATCTTTGAGTTTCAATCTTGCCATCTTTGAGTTTCAATCTTGCGATTGTTGAGTTTCAATCTTGCGATCTTTGAGTTTCAATCTTGAGATATTTGAGTTTCAATTATGCGATCTTTGTGTATCAATCTTGCGATCTTTGAGTTACAATCTTGCGATCTTTGAGTTTCAAACTTGTAATCTTTAAGTTTCATTCATGCGATCTTTGAGTTTCAATCTTGCGATCTTTGAGTTTCAATCTTGCGATCTTTGAGTTTCAATCTTGAGATATTTGAGTTTCAATTATGCGATCTTTGTGTACCAATCTTGCGATCTTTGAGTTTCAGGCATGCGATTTTTTAGTTTCAATCTTGCCATCTTTGAGTTTCAATCTTGCGATCTTTGAGTTTAATTCTTGCGATCTTTGAGTTTCAATCTTGCGATCTTTGAGTTTCAGTCTTTCGATCTTTAAGTTTCAATCTTGCGATCTTTGAGTTTCAATTTTGCCATCTTTGAGTTTCATTCATGCGATCTTTGAGTTTCAATCTTGCCATCTTTGAGTTTCAATCTTGCGATCTTTGAGTTTTAATCTTGCGATCTTTGAGTTTCAATCTTGCAATCTTTTAGTTTTAATCTTGCTATTTTTGAGTTTAATCCTGTGATCTTTGAATTTCAATCTTGCGATCTTTGAGTTTTAATCTTGCGATCTTTGAGTTTTAATCATGCAATCTTTGAGTTTTAATCTTGCTATCTTTGAGTTTCAATTTTGCTATCTTTGAGTTTCAATCTTGCGATCATTAAATTTCAATCATGCGATCTTTGAGTTTCAATCTTGCGATCTTTGAGTTTCAATCTTGCGATCTTTGAGTTTCAATCTTGCGATCTTTGAGTTTCAATCTTGCGATCTTTGAGTTTCAATCTTCCTATCTTTGAGTTTCAATCTTGCGATCTTTGAGTTTCAATCTTGCGATCTTTGAGTTTCAATCTTGCGATCTTTGAGTATAAATCTTGCGATCTTTGAGTTTCAATCTTGCTATCTTTGAGTTTCAATCTTGTGATCTTTAAATTTTAACCTTGCGATTGTTGAGTTTTAATCTTGCGATCTTTGAGTTTCAATCATGCGATCTTTGAGTTTCAATCTTGCTATCTTTGAGTTTCAATCTTGCGATCTATGAGTTTCAATCTTGCGATTGTTGAGTTTTAATCTTGCGATCTTTGAGTTTCAATCTTGCGACAACCAGTGGTTGTCTCTTATCAGTACACAAGAGGCAGAGGCTCTTATCACTGCCGAATACAGACATGGCCACAACCTGAACATCCTTTACCACGCAACTACGGACTGATTCTATACTACTACTATAGTTTTTCAGCCACAGCGTTCTCTCTGCCTCCCTCCTTGACTCATGTAGGCATATATTAACTTTTTTTTTTCCTTCTTTCTTTTTTTTTTTTTTTTTTTTTTTTTGTGTTTTGGTGGTGGTGTAATAAAGCATTTTTGAATATAGCAGAGTTACTTAACATTGCCAAATTTTCAAAACAAATAGTTAAAAAAGAAAGTGAGATGGTATACAGAACTAGTTAAAAAAAAATACATAAATAACATTCTTTTACAATTTTAAATACACTGGATAAATTAGTGAAAATATTATTCTACTGATAAGCAACTCAAGCCTACGCACAGGCAGCATTGCCTATGTAGGCTTATTTCCATACACTTTTTTTTTTCTACTAAATTTAAACTAGCAATACTCTAACAATTTCAGCAATACAGCAAAACCCACGCATAACGGTCCTAGTTTCCACCTTTTTTCTTTTCTTTAACAGTATTAGTAGACCAGTTGTAAATCTAAATTCTAAAGTTAATCTTTAAGGAGTTGTGTGTTTTAGTTGTATTGGTATTTCACATGTTAAATGGTTAATTTAAGAGTATTTTTTCCCTATGTATACAGTTCAATTTTTGTAACATTGTACATTTGCATAAAAGGAAATAAAGTTATTTTGAATTTTGAATTTTGAATCTTTGAGTTTCAATCTTGCCATCTTTGAGTTTCAATCTTGCGATCTTTGAGTTTTAATCTTGCGATCTTTGAGTTTCAATTTTGCGATCTTTGAGTTTCAATCTTGCGATCTTTGAGTTTCAATCTAGAGATATTTGAGTTTCAATCATGCGATCTTTGTGTATCAATCTTGCGATCTTTGAGTTTTAATCTTGCTATCTTTGAGTTTAATCCTGTGATCTTTGAATTTCAATCTTGCGACCTTTGAGTTTTAATCTTGCGATCTTTGAGTTTCAATCATGCTATCTTTGAGTTTCAACCTTGAGATCTTTGAATTTCAATCTTGCGATCTTTGAGTTTCAAACTTGTGATCTTTGAGTTTCAATCTTGCCATCTTTGAGTTTCAATCTTGCGATCTTTGAGTTTCAAAATTGCGATCTTTGAGTTTCAGTCTTGCCATCTTTGAGTTTCAATCATGCGATCTTTGAGTTACAATCTTGCGATCTTTGAGTTTCAAACTTGTAATCTTTGAGTTTCATTCATGCGATCTTTGAGTTTCAATCTTGCAATCTTTGAGTTTCAATCTTGCTATCTTTGAGTTTCAATCTTGTGATCTTTGAATTTCAATCTTGCGATTGTTGAGTTTCAATCTTGCGATCTTTGAGATTCAATCATGCGATCTTTGAGTTTCAATCTTGCTATCTTTGAGTTTCAATCTTGTGATCTTTGAGTTTCAATCTTGCTATCTTTGAGTTTAAATCTTGTGACCTTTGAATTTCAATCTTGTGATTGTTGAGTTTCAATCTTACGATCTTTGAGTTTCAATCATGCGATCTTTGAGTTTCAATCTTGCTATCATTGAGTTCTATCTTGTGATCTTTGAGTTTCAATCTTGCGATCTTTGAGTTTCAATCTTGCGATCTTTGAGTTTCAATCTTGCGTTCTTTGAGTTTTAATCTTGCGATCTTTAAGTATCAATCTTACGATCTTTGAGTTTCAATCTTGCTATCTTTGAGTTTCAATCTTGTGATCTTTGAATTTCAATCTTGCGATTGTTGAGTTTCAATCTTGAGATATTTGAGTTTCAATTATGCGATCTTTGTGTATCAATCTTGCGATCTTTGAGTTTCAGGCTTGCGATTTTTTAGTTTTAATCTTGCGATCTTTGAGTTTCAATCTTGCGATCTTTGAGTTTCAATCTTGCCATCTTTGAGTTTCAATCTTGCGATCTTTGAGTTTTAATCTTGCGATCTTTGAGTTTCAATTTTGCGATCTTTGAGTTTCAATCTTGCGATCTTTGAGTTTCAATCTTGAGATATTTGAGTTTCAAATCATGCGATCTTTGTGTATCAATCTTGCGATCTTTGAGTTTTAATCTTGCTATCTTTGAGTTTAATCCTGTGATCTTTGAATTTCAATCTTGCGACCTTTGAGTTTTAATCTTGCGATCTTTGAGTTTCAATCATGCTATCTTTGAGTTTCAACCTTGAGATCTTTGAATTTCAATCTTGCGATCTTTGAGTTTCAAACTTGTGATCTTTGAGTTTCAATCTTGCCATCTTTGAGTTTCAATCTTGCGATCTTTGAGTTTTAATCTTGCGATCTTTAAGTATCAATCTTACGATCTTTGAGTTTCAATCTTGCTATCTTTGAGTTTCAATCTTGTGATCTTTGAATTTCAATCTTGCGATCTTTGAGTTTCAATCTTGAGATATTTGAGTTTCAATTATGCGATCTTTGAGTTTCAATCTTGCGATCTTTGAGTTTCAATCATGCGATCTTTGAGTTACAATCTTGCGATCTTTGAGTTTCAAACTTGTAATCTTTGAGTTTCATTCATGCGATCTTTGAGTTTCAATCTTGCGATCTTTGAGTTTCAATCTTGCTATCTTTGAGTTTCAATCTTGTGATCTTTGAATTTCAATCTTGCGATTGTTGAGTTTCAATCTTGCGATCTTTGAGATTCAATCATGCGATCTTTGAGTTTCAATCTTGCTATCTTTGAGTTTCAATCTTGTGATCTTTGAGTTTTAATCTTGCTATCTTTGAGTTTCAATCTTGTGACCTTTGAATTTCAATCTTGTGATTGTTGAGTTTCAATCTTACGATCTTTGAGTTTCAATCATGCGATCTTTGAGTTTCAATCTTGCTATCTTTGAGTTTCAATCTTGCGATCTTTGAGTTTCAATCTTGCGATCTTTGAGTTTCAATCTTGCGATCTTTGAGTTTCAATCTTGCGTTCTTTGAGTTTTAATCTTGCGATCTTTAAGTATCAATCTTACGATCTTTGAGTTTCAATCTTGCTATCTTTGAGTTTCAATCTTGTGATCTTTGAATTTCAATCTTGCGATTGTTGAGTTTCAATCTTGAGATATTTGAGTTTCAATTATGCGATCTTTGTGTATCAATCTTGCGATCTTTGAGTTTCAGGCTTGCGATATTTTAGTTTTAATCTTGCGATCTTTGAGTTTCAATCTTGCGATCTTTGAGTTTCAATCTTGCCATCTTTGAGTTTCAATCTTGCGATCTTTGAGTTTTAATCTTGCGATCTTTGAGTTTCAATTTTGCGATCTTTGAGTTTCAATCTTGCGATCTTTGAGTTTCAATCTTAAGATATTTGAGTTTCAATCATGCGATCTTTGTGTATCAATCTTGCGATCTTTGAGTTTTAATCTTGCTATCTTTGAGTTTAATCCTGTGATCTTTGAATTTCAATCTTGCGAGCTTTGAGTTTTAATCTTGTGATCTTTGAGTTTCAATTATGCTATCTTTGAGTTTCAAACCTTGAGATCTTTGAATTTCAATCTTGCGATCTTTGAGTTTCAAACTTGTGATCTTTGAGTTTCAATCTTGCCATCTTTGAGTTTCAATCTTGCGATCTTTGAGTTTTAAAATTGCGATCTTTGAGTTTCAGTCTTGCCATCTGAGTTTCAATCATGCGATCTTTGAGTTACAATCTTGCGATCTTTGAGTTTCAAACTTGTAATCTTGGAGTTTCATTCATGCGATCTTTGAGTTTTAATCTTGCGATCTTTGAGTTTCAATCTTGCTATCTTTGAGTTTCAATCTTGTGATCTTTGAATTTCAATCTTGCGATTGTTGAGTTTCAATCTTGCGATCTTTGAGATTCAATCATGCGATCTTTGAGTTTCAATCTTGCTATCTTTGAGTTTCAATCTTGTGATCTTTGAGTTTCAATCTTGCTATCTTTGAGTTTCAATCTTGTGACCTTTGAATTTCAATCTTGTGATTGTTGAGTTTCAATCTTACGATCTTTGAGTTTCAATCATGCGATCTTTGAGTTTCAATCTTGCTATCTTTGAGTTTCAATCTTGCGATCTTTGAGTTTCAATCTTGCGATCTTTGAGTTTCAATCTTGCGATCTTTGAGTTTCAATCTTGCGTTCTTTGAGTTTTAATCTTTCGATCTTTAAGTATCAATCTGACGATCTTTGAGTTTCAATCTTGCTATCTTTGAGTTTCAATCTTGTGATCTTTAATTTCAATCTTGCGATTTGTTGAGTTTCAATCTTGCGATCTTTGAGTTTCAATCTTGAGATATTTGAGTTTCAATTATGCGATCTTTGTGTATCAATCTTGTGATCTTTGAGTTTCAGGCTTGCGATTTTTTAGTTTCAATCTTGCCATCTTTGAGTTTCAATCTTGCGATTTTTGAGTTTAAATCTTGCAATCTTTGAGTTTCAATCTTGCGTTCTTTGAGTTTAATTCTTGCGATCTTTGAGTTTCAATCTTGCGATCATTGAGTTTCAATCTTGCGATCTTAAAGTTTCAATCTTGCCATCTTTGAGTTTCAATCTTGCGATCTTTGAGTTTTAATCTTGCGATCTTGAGTTTCAATCTTGCAATCTTTGAGTTTTAATCTTGCGATCTTTGAGTTTCAATTTTGCGATCTTTGAGTTTCAATCTTGCGATCTTTGAGTTTCAATCTTGAGATATTTGAGTTTCAATCATACGATCTTTGTGTATCAATCTTGCGAACTTTGAGTTTCAGTCTTTCGATCTTTGAGTTTCAATCTTGCGATCTTTGAGTTTCAATTTTGCCATCTTTGAGTTTCATTCATGCGATCTTTGGAGTTTCAATCTTGCCATCTTTGAGTTTTAATCTTGCGATCTTTGAGTTTTAATCTTGCGATCTTTGAGTTTCAATCTTGCAATCTTTTTAGTTTTAATCTTAATATCTTTGAGTTTAATCCTGTGATCTTTGAATTTCAATCTTGCGATCTTTGAGTTTTAATCTTGCGATCTTTGAGTTTCAATCATGCAATCTTTGAGGTTTAATCTTGCTATCTTTGAGTTTCAATTTTGCTATCTTTGAGTTTCAATCTTGTAAACTTTGAATTTCAATCTTGCGATTGTTGAGTTTCAATCTTGCGATCTTTAAATTTCAATCATGCGATCTTTGAGTTTCAATCTTGCGATCTTTGAGTTTCAATCTTGCGATCTTTAAGTTTCAATCTTGCTATCTTTGAGTTTCAATCTTGCGATCTTTGAGTTTCAATCTTCCTATCTTTGAGTTTCAATCTTGCGATCTTTGAGTTTCAATCTTGCGATCTTTGAGTTTCAATCTTGCGATCTTTGAGTATCAATCTTGCGATCTTTGAGTTTAAACCTTGCTATCTTTGAGTTTCAATCTTGTTATCTTTGAATTTTAATCTTGCGATTGTTGAGTTTCAATCTTGTGATCTTTGAGTTTCAATCATGCGATCTTTGAGTTTCAATCTTAGGATCTTTGAGTTTCAATCTTGCCATCTTTGAGTTTCATCTTGCGATCTTTGAGTTTTAATCTTGCGATCTTTGAGTTTCAATTTTGCGATCTTTGAGTTTTCAATCTTGCGATCTTTGAGTTTCAATCTTGAGATATTTGAGTTTCAATCATGGGATCTTTGTGTATAATTCTTGCGATCTTTGAGTTTTAATCTTGCTATCTTTGAGTTTAATCCTGTGATCTTTGAATTTCAATCTTGCGACCTTTGAGTTTTAATCTTGCGATCTTTGAGTTTCAATCATGCAATCTTTGAGTTTTAATCTTGCTATCTTTGAGTTTAATCCTGTGATCTTTGAATTTCAATCTTGCGACCTTTGAGTTTTAATCTTGCGATCTTTGAGTTTCAATCATGCTATCTTTGAGTTTCAACCTTGAGATCTTTGAATTTCAATCTTGCGATCTTGAGTTTCAAACTTGTGATCTTTGAGTTTCAATCTTGCCATCTTTGAGTTTCAATCTTGCGATCTTTGAGTTTCAAAATTGCGATCTTTGAGTTTCAGTCTTGCCATCTTTGAGTTTCAATCATGCGATCTTTGAGTTACAATCTTGCGATCTTTGAGTTTCAAACTTGTAATCTTTGAGTTTCATTCATGCGATCTTTGAGTTTCAATCTTGCAATCTTTGAGTTTCAATCTTGCTATCTTTGAGTTTCAATCTTGTGATCTTTGAATTTCAATCTTGCGATTGTTGAGTTTCAATCTTGCGATCTTTGAGATTCAATCATGCGATCTTTGAGTTTCAATCTTGCTATCTTTGAGTTTCAATCTTGTGATCTTTGAGTTTCAATCTTGCTATCTTTGAGTTTAAATCTTGTGACCTTTGAATTTCAATCTTGTGATTGTTGAGTTTCAATCTTACGATCTTTGAGTTTCAATCATGCGATCTTTGAGTTTCAATCTTGCTATCATTGAGTTTCTATCTTGCGATCTTTTGAGTTTCAATCTTGCGATCTTTGAGTTTCAATCTTGCGATCTTTGAGTTTCAATCTTGCGTTCTTTGAGTTTTAATCTTGCGATCTTTAAGTATCAATCTTACGATCTTTGAGTTTCAATCTTGCTATCTTTGAGTTTCAATCTTGTGATCTTTGAATTTCAATCTTGCGATTGTTGAGTTTCTATCTTGAGATATTTGAGTTTCAATTATGCGATCTTTGTGTATCAATCTTGCGATCTTTGAGTTTCAGGCTTGCGATTTTTTAGTTTTAATCTTGCGATCTTTGAGTTTCAATCTTGCGATCTTTCAGTTTCAATCTTGCCATCTTTGAGTTTCAATCTTGCGATCTTTGAGTTTTAATCTTGCGATCTTTGAGTTTCAATTTTGCGATCTTTGAGTTTCAATCTTGCGATCTTTGAGTTTCAATCTTGAGATATTTGAGTTTCAATCATGCGATCTTTGTGTATCAATCTTGCGATCTTTGAGTTTTAATCTTGCTATCTTTGAGTTTAATCCTGTGATCTTTGAATTTCAATCTTGCGACCTTTGAGTTTTAATCTTGCGATCTTTGAGTTTCAATCATGCTATCTTTGAGTTTCAACCTTGAGATCTTTGAATTTCAATCTTGCGATCTTTGAGTTTCAAACTTGTGATCTTTGAGTTTCAATCTTGCCATCTTTGAGTTTCAATCTTGCGATCTTTGAGTTTTAAAATTGCGATCTTTGAGTTTCAGTCTTGCCATCTTTGAGTTTCAATCATGCGATCTTTGAGTTACAATCTTGCGATCTTTGAGTTTCAAACTTGTAATCTTTGAGTTTCATTCATGCGATTTTTGAGTTTCAATCTTGCGATCTTTGAGTTTCAATCTTGCTATCTTTGAGTTTCAATCTTGTGATCTTTGAATTTCAATCTTGCGATTGTTGAGTTTCAATCTTGCGATCTTTGAGATTCAATCATGCGATCTTTGAGTTTCAATCTTGCTATCTTTGAGTTTCAATCTTGTGATCTTTGAGTTTTAATCTTGCTATCTTTGAGTTTCAATCTTGTGACCTTTGATTTTAATCTTGTGATTGTTGAGTTTCAATCTTACGATCTTTGAGTTTCAATCATGCGATCTTTGAGTTTCAATCTTGCTATCTTTGAGTTTCAATCTTGCGATCTTTGAGTTTCAATCTTGCGATCTTTGAGTTTCAATCTTGCGATCTTTGAGTTTCAATCTTGCGTTCTTTGAGTTTTAATCTTGCGATCTTTAAGTATCAATCTTACGATCTTTGAGTTTCAATCTTGCTATCTTTGAGTTTCAATCTTGTGATCTTTGAACTTCAATCTTGCGATTGTTGAGTTTCAATCTTGAGATATTTGAGTTTCAATTATGCGATCTTTGTGTATCAATCTTGCGATCTTTGAGTTTCAGGCTTGCGATATTTTAGTTTTAATCTTGCGATCTTTGAGTTTCAATCTTGCGATCTTTGAGTTTCAATCTTGCCATCTTTGAGTTTCAATCTTGCGATCTTTGAGTTTTAATCTTGCGATCTTTGAGTTTCAATTTTGCGATCTTTGAGTTTCAATCTTGCGATCTTTGAGTTTCAATCTTAAGATATTTGAGTTTCAATCATGCGATCTTTGTGTATCAATCTTGCGATCTTTGAGTTTTAATCTTGCTATCTTTGAGTTTAATCCTGTGATCTTTGAATTTCAATCTTGCGAGCTTTGAGTTTTAATCTTGTGATCTTTGAGTTTCAATTATGCTATCTTTGAGTTTCAACCTTGAGATCTTTGAATTTCAATCTTGCGATCTTTGAGTTTCAAACTTGTGATCTTTGAGTTTCAATCTTGCCATCTTTGAGTTTCAATCTTGCGATCTTTGAGTTTTAAAATTGCGATCTTTGAGTTTCAGTCTTGCCATCTGAGTTTCAATCATGCGATCTTTGAGTTACAATCTTGCGATCTTTGAGTTTCAAACTTGTAATCTTGGAGTTTCATTCATGCGATCTTTGAGTTTTAATCTTGCGATCTTTGAGTTTCAATCTTGCTATCTTTGAGTTTCAATCTTGTGATCTTTGAATTTCAATCTTGCGATTGTTGAGTTTCAATCTTGCGATCTTTGAGATTCAATCATGCGATCTTTGAGTTTCAATCTTGCTATCTTTGAGTTTCAATCTTGTGATCTTTGAGTTTCAATCTTGCTATCTTTGAGTTTCAATCTTGTGACCTTTGAATTTCAATCTTGTGATTGTTGAGTTTCAATCTTACGATCTTTGAGTTTCAATCATGCGATCTTTGAGTTTCAATCTTGCTATCTTTGAGTTTCAATCTTGCGATCTTTGAGTTTCAATCTTGCGATCTTTGAGTTTCAATCTTGCGATCTTTGAGTTTCAATCTTGCGTTCTTTGAGTTTTAATCTTTCGATCTTTAAGTATCAATCTGACGATCTTTGAGTTTCAATCTTGCTATCTTTGAGTTTCAATCTTGTGATCTTTAATTTCAATCTTGCGATTGTTGAGTTTCAATCTTGCGATCTTTGAGTTTCAATCTTGAGATATTTGAGTTTCAATTATGCGATCTTTGTGTATCAATCTTGTGATCTTTGAGTTTCAGGCTTGCGATTTTTTAGTTTCAATCTTGCCATCTTTGAGTTTCAATCTTGCGATTTTTGAGTTTAAATCTTGCAATCTTTGAGTTTCAATCTTGCGTTCTTTGAGTTTAATTCTTGCGATCTTTGAGTTTCAATCTTGCGATCTTTGAGTTTCAATCTTGCGATCTTAAAGTTTCAATCTTGCCATCTTTGAGTTTCAATCTTGCGATCTTTGAGTTTTAATCTTGCGATCTTTGAGTTTCAATCTTGCAATCTTTGAGTTTTAATCTTGCGATCTTTGAGTTTCAATTTTGCGATCTTTGAGTTTCAATCTTGCGATCTTTGAGTTTCAATCTTGAGATATTTGAGTTTCAATCATACGATCTTTGTGTATCAATCTTGCGAACTTTGAGTTTCAGTCTTTCGATCTTTGAGTTTCAATCTTGCGATCTTTGAGTTTCAATTTTGCCATCTTTGAGTTTCATTCATGCGATCTTTGAGTTTCAATCTTGCCATCTTTGAGTTTTAATCTTGCGATCTTTGAGTTTTAATCTTGCGATCTTTGAGTTTCAATCTTGCAATCTTTTAGTTTTAATCTTAATATCTTTGAGTTTAATCCTGTGATCTTTGAATTTCAATCTTGCGATCTTTGAGTTTTAATCTTGCGATCTTTGAGTTTCAATCATGCAATCTTTGAGGTTTAATCTTGCTATCTTTGAGTTTCAATTTTGCTATCTTTGAGTTTCAATCTTGTAAACTTTGAATTTCAATCTTGCGATTGTTGAGTTTCAATCTTGCGATCTTTAAATTTCAATCATGCGATCTTTGAGTTTCAATCTTGCGATCTTTGAGTTTCAATCTTGCGATCTTTAAGTTTCAATCTTGCTATCTTTGAGTTTCAATCTTGCGATCTTTGAGTTTCAATCTTCCTATCTTTGAGTTTCAATCTTGCGATCTTTGAGTTTCAATCTTGCGATCTTTGAGTTTCAATCTTGCGATCTTTGAGTATCAATCTTGCGATCTTTGAGTTTAAAACCTTGCTATCTTTGAGTTTCAATCTTGTTATCTTTGAATTTTAATCTTGCGATTGTTGAGTTTCAATCTTGTGATCTTTGAGTTTCAATCATGCGATCTTTGAGTTTCAATCTTAGGATCTTTGAGTTTCAATCTTGCCATCTTTGAGTTTCAATCTTGCGATCTTTGAGTTTTAATCTTGCGATCTTTGAGTTTCAATTTTGCGATCTTTGAGTTTCAATCTTGCGATCTTTGAGTTTCAATCTTGAGATATTTGAGTTTCAATCATGGGATCTTTGTGTATAATTCTTGCGATCTTTGAGTTTTAATCTTGCTATCTTTGAGTTTAATCCTGTGATCTTTGAATTTCAATCTTGCGATCTTTGGTTCAAACTTGTGATCTTTGAGTTTCAATCTTGCCATCTTTGAGTTTCAATCTTGCGATCTTTGAGTTTTAAAATTGCGATCTTTGAGTTTCAGTCTTGCCATCTGAGTTTCAATCATGCGATCTTTGAGTTACAATCTTGCGATCTTTGAGTTTCAAACTTGTAATCTTGGAGTTTCATTCATGCGATCTTTGAGTTTTAATCTTGCGATCTTTGAGTTTCAATCTTGCTATCTTTGAGTTTCAATCTTGTGATCTTTGAATTTCAATCTTGCGATTGTTGAGTTTCAATCTTGCGATCTTTGAGATTCAATCATGCGATCTTTGAGTTTCAATCTTGCTATCTTTGAGTTTCAATCTTGTGATCTTTGAGTTTCAATCTTGCTATCTTTGAGTTTCATGCGATCTTTGAGTTTCAATCTTGCTATCTTTGAGTTTCAATCTTGTGATCTTTGAGTTTCAATCTTGCTATCTTTGAGTTTCAATCTTGTGACCTTTGAATTTCAATCTTGTGATTGTTGAGTTTCAATCTTACGATCTTTGAGTTTCAATCATGCGATCTTTGAGTTTCAATCTTGCTATCTTTGAGTTTCAATCTTGCGATCTTTGAGTTTCAATCTTGCGATCTTTGAGTTTCAATCTTGCGATCTTTGAGTTTCAATCTTGCGTTCTTTGAGTTTTAATCTTTCGATCTTTAAGTATCAATCTGACGATCTTTGAGTTTCAATCTTGCTATCTTTGAGTTTCAATCTTGTGATCTTTAATTTCAATCTTGCGATTGTTGAGTTTCAATCTTGCGATCTTTGAGTTTCAATCTTGAGATATTTGAGTTTCAATTATGCGATCTTTGTGTATCAATCTTGTGATCTTTGAGTTTCAGGCTTGCGATTTTTTAGTTTCAATCTTGCCATCTTTGAGTTTCAATCTTGCGATTTTTGAGTTTAAATCTTGCAATCTTTGAGTTTCAATCTTGCGTTCTTTGAGTTTAATTCTTGCGATCTTTGAGTTTCAATCTTGCGATCTTTGAGTTTCAATCTTGCGATCTTAAAGTTTCAATCTTGCCATCTTTGAGTTTCAATCTTGCGATCTTTGAGTTTTAATCTTGCGATCTTTGAGTTTCAATCTTGCAATCTTTGAGTTTTAATCTTGCGATCTTTGAGTTTCAATTTTGCGATCTTTGAGTTTCAATCTTGCGATCTTTGAGTTTCAATCTTGAGATATTTGAGTTTCAATCATACGATCTTTGTGTATCAATCTTGCGAACTTTGAGTTTCAGTCTTTCGATCTTTGAGTTTCAATCTTGCGATCTTTGAGTTTCAATTTTGCCATCTTTGAGTTTCATTCATGCGATCTTTGAGTTTCAATCTTGCCATCTTTGAGTTTTAATCTTGCGATCTTTGAGTTTTAATCTTGCGATCTTTGAGTTTCAATCTTGCAATCTTTTAGTTTTAATCTTACTATCTTTGAGTTTAATCCTGTGATCTTTGAATTTCAATCTTGCGATCTTTGAGTTTTAATCTTGCGATCTTTGAGTTTCAATCATGCAATCTTTGAGGTTTAATCTTGCTATCTTTGAGTTTCAATTTTGCTATCTTTGAGTTTCAATCTTGTGATCTTTGAATTTCAATCTTGCGATTGTTGAGTTTCAATCTTGCGATCTTTAAATTTCAATCATGCGATCTTTGAGTTTCAATCTTGCGATCTTTGAGTTTCAATCTTGCGATCTTTAAGTTTCAATCTTGCTATCTTTGAGTTTCAATCTTGCGATCTTTGAGTTTCAATCTTCCTATCTTTGAGTTTCAATCTTGCGATCTTTGAGTTTCAATCTTGCGATCTTTGAGTTTCAATCTTGCGATCTTTGAGTATCAATCTTGCGATCTTTGAGTTTAAACCTTGCTATCTTTGAGTTTCAATCTTGTTATCTTTGAATTTTAATCTTGCGATTGTTGAGTTTCAATCTTGTGATCTTTGAGTTTCAATCATGCGATCTTTGAGTTTCAATCTTAGGATCTTTGAGTTTCAATCTTGCCATCTTTGAGTTTCAATCTTGCGATCTTTGAGTTTTAATCTTGCGATCTTTGAGTTTCAATTTTGCGATCTTTGAGTTTCAATCTTGCGATCTTTGAGTTTCAATCTTGAGATATTTGAGTTTCAATCATGGGATCTTTGTGTATAATTCTTGCGATCTTTGAGTTTTAATCTTGCTATCTTTGAGTTTAATCCTGTGATCTTTGAATTTCAATCTTGCGACCTTTGAGTTTTAATCTTGCGATCTTTGAGTTTCAATCATGCAATCTTTGAGTTTTAATCTTGCTATCTTTGAGTTTAATCCTGTGATCTTTGAATTTCAATCTTGCGACCTTTGAGTTTTAATCTTGCGATCTTTGAGTTTCAATCATGCTATCTTTGAGTTTCAACCTTGAGATCTTTGAATTTCAATCTTGCGATCTTTGAGTTTCAAACTTGTGATCTTTGAGTTTCAATCTTGCCATCTTTGAGTTTCAATCTTGCGATCTTTGAGTTTCAAAATTGCGATCTTTGAGTTTCAGTCTTGCCATCTTTGAGTTTCAATCATGCGATCTTTGAGTTACAATCTTGCGATCTTTGAGTTTCAAACTTGTAATCTTTGAGTTTCATTCATGCGATCTTTGAGTTTCAATCTTGCAATCTTTGAGTTTCAATCTTGCTATCTTTGAGTTTCAATCTTGTGATCTTTGAATTTCAATCTTGCGATTGTTGAGTTTCAATCTTGCGATCTTTGAGATTCAATCATGCGATCTTTGAGTTTCAATCTTGCTATCTTTGAGTTTCAATCTTGTGATCTTTGAGTTTCAATCTTGCTATCTTTGAGTTTAAATCTTGTGACCTTTGAATTTCAATCTTGTGATTGTTGAGTTTCAATCTTACGATCTTTGAGTTTCAATCATGCGATCTTTGAGTTTCAATCTTGCTATCATTGAGTTTCTATCTTGCGATCTTTGAGTTTCAATCTTGCGATCTTTGAGTTTCAATCTTGCGATCTTTGAGTTTCAATCTTGCGTTCTTTGAGTTTTAATCTTGCGATCTTTAAGTATCAATCTTACGATCTTTGAGTTTCAATCTTGCTATCTTTGAGTTTCAATCTTGTGATCTTTGAATTTCAATCTTGCGATTGTTGAGTTTCTATCTTGAGATATTTGAGTTTCAATTATGCGATCTTTGTGTATCAATCTTGCGATCTTTGAGTTTCAGGCTTGCGATTTTTTAGTTTTAATCTTGCGATCTTTGAGTTTCAATCTTGCGATCTTTCAGTTTCAATCTTGCCATCTTTGAGTTTCAATCTTGCGATCTTTGAGTTTTAATCTTGCGATCTTTGAGTTTCAATTTTGCGATCTTTGAGTTTCAATCTTGCGATCTTTGAGTTTCAATCTTGAGATATTTGAGTTTCAATCATGCGATCTTTGTGTATCAATCTTGCGATCTTTGAGTTTTAATCTTGCTATCTTTGAGTTTAATCCTGTGATCTTTGAATTTCAATCTTGCGACCTTTGAGTTTTAATCTTGCGATCTTTGAGTTTCAATCATGCTATCTTTGAGTTTCAACCTTGAGATCTTTGAATTTCAATCTTGCGATCTTTGAGTTTCAAACTTGTGATCTTTGAGTTTCAATCTTGCGATCTTTGAGTTTCAATCTTGCAATCTTTGAGTTTTAAAATTGCGATCTTTGAGTTTCAGTCTTGCCATCTTTGAGTTTCAATCATGCGATCTTTGAGTTACAATCTTGCGATCTTTGAGTTTCAAACTTGTAATCTTTGAGTTTCATTCATGCGATCTTTGAGTTTCAATCTTGCGATCTTTGAGTTTCAATCTTGCTATCTTTGAGTTTCAATCTTGTGATCTTTGAATTTCAATCTTGCGATTGTTGAGTTTCAATCTTGCGATCTTTGAGTTTCAATCATGCGATCTTTGAGTTTCAATCTTGCTATCTTTGAGTTTCAATCTTGTGATCTTTGAGTTTTAATCTTGCTATCTTTGAGTTTCAATCTTGTGACCTTTGAATTTCAATCTTGTGATTGTTGAGTTTCAATCTTGCGATCTTTGAGTTTCAATCATGCGATCTTTGAGTTTCAATCTTGCTATCTTTGAGTTTCAATCTTGCGATCTTTGAGTTTCAATCTTGCGATCTTTGAGTTTCAATCTTGCGATCTTTGAGTTTCAATCTTGCTATCTTTGAGTTTTAATCTTGCGATCTTTAAGTATCAATTTTGCGATCTTTGAGTTTCAATCTTGCTATCTTTGAGTTTCAATCTTGTGATCTTTAAGTTTCAATCTTGCGATCTTTGAGTTTCAATCTTGAGATATTTGAGTTTCAATTATGCGATCTTTGTGTATCAATCTTGCGATCTTTGAGTTTCAATCTTGCGATCTTTGAGTTTTAATCTTGCGATCTTTGAGTTTCAATCTTGCAATCTTTGAGTTTTAATCTTGCTATCTTTGAGTTTAATCCTGTGATCTTTGAATTTCAATCTTGCGATCTTTGAGTTTTAATATTGCGATCTTTGAGTTTCAATCATGCAATCTTTAAGGTTTAATCTTGCTATCTTTGAGTTTCAATTTTGCTATATTTGAGTTTCAATCTTGTGATCTTTGAATTTCAATCTTGCGATTGTTGAGTTTCAATCTTGCGATCTTTAAATTTCAATCATGCGATCTTTGAGTTTCAATCTTGCGATCTTTGAGTTTCAATCTTGCGATCTTTGCGTTTCAATCTTGCTATCTTTGAGTTTCAATCTTGCGATCTTTGAATTTCAATCTTCCTATCTTTGAGTTTTAATCTTGCGATCTTTGAGTTTCAATCTTGCGATCTTTTATTTTCAATCTTGCGATCTTTGAGTATCAATCTTGCGATCTTTGAGTTTCAATCTTGCGATCTTTGAGTTTCAATCTTGAGATATTTGAGTTTCAATCTTGTGATCTTTGAATTTTAATCTTGCGATTGTTGAGTTTCAATCTTGCGATCTTTGAGTTTTAATCATGCGATCTTTGAGTTTCAATCTTGCGATCTTTGAGTTTCAATCTTGCCATCTTTGAGTTTCAATCTTGCTATCTTTGAGTTTCAATCTTGAAATCTTTGAGTTTCAATCTTGCTATCTTTGAGTTTCAATCTTGTGACCTTTGAATTTCAATCTTGCGATTGTTGTGTTTCAATCTTGCGATCTTTGAGTTTCAATCATGCGATCTTTAAGGTTTAATCTTGCTATCTTTGAGTTTCAATTTTGCTATATTTGAGTTTCAATCTTGTGATCTTTGGATTTCAATCTTGCGATTGTTGAGTTTCAATCTTGCGATCTTTAAATTTCAATCATGCGATCTTTGAGTTTTAATCTTGCGATCTTTGAGTTTCAACCTTGCGATCTTTGCGTTTCAATCTTGCTATCTTTGAGTTTCAATCTTGCGATCTTTGAGTTTCAATCTTGCGATCTTTTAGTTTCAATCTTGCGATCTTTGAGTATCAATCTTGCGATCTTTGAGTTTCAATCTTGCGATCTTTGAGTTTCAATCTTGAGATATTTGAGTTTCAATCTTGTGATCTTTGAATTTTAATCTTGCGATTGTTGAGTTTCAATCTTGCGATCTTTGAGTTTTAATCATGCGATCTTTGAGTTTCAATCTTGCGATCTTTGAGTTTAAATCTTGCCATCTTTGAGTTTCAATCTTGCTATCTTTGAGTTTCAATCTTGAAATCTTTGAGTTTCAATCTTGCTATCTTTGAGTTTCAATCTTGTGACCTTTGAATTTCAATCTTGCGATTGTTGTGTTTCAATCTTGCGATCTTTGAGTTTCAATCATGCGATCTTTGTGTATCAATCTTGCGATCTTTGAGTTTTAATCTTGCTATCTTTGAGTTTAATCCTGTGATCTTTGAATTTCAATCTTGCGACCTTTGAGTTTTAATCTTGCGATCTTTGAGTTTCAATCATGCAATCTTTGAGTTTTAATCTTGCTATCTTTGAGTTTCAATTTTGCCATCTTTGAGTTTCAAAATTGCGATCTTTGAATTTCAGTCTTGCCATCGTTGAGTTTCAATCTTGCAATCTTTGAGTTTTAATCTTGCCATTTTTGAGTTTCAATCTTGCGATCTTTGAATTTCAATCTTGCCATCTTTGAGTTTCAATCATGCGATCTTTGAGTTACAATCTTGCGATCTTTGAGTTTCAAACTTGTAATCTTTGAGTTTCATTTATGCAAACTTTGAGTTTCAATCTTGCGATCTTTGAGTTTCAATCTTGCTATCTTTGAGTTTCAACCTTGAGATCTTTGAGTTTCATTCATGCGATCTTTGAGTTTCAATCTTGAGATCTTTGAGTTTCAATCTTGCTATCTTTGAGTTTCAATCTTGTGAACTTTGAATTTCAATCTTGCGATTGTTGAGTTTCAATCTTGCTATCTTTGAGTTTCAATCATGCGATCTTTGAGTTTCAATTTTGCTATCTTTGAGTTTCTATCTTGTGATCTTTGAGTTTTAATCTTGCTATCTTTGAGTTTCAATCTTGTGACCTTTGAATTTCAATCTTGTGATTGTTGAGTTTCAATCTTGCGATCTTTGAGTTTCAATCATGCGATCTTTGAGTTTCAATCTTGCTATCTTTGAGTTTCAATCTTGCGATCTTTGAGTTTCAATCTTGCGATCTTTGAGTTTCAATCTTGCGATCTTTGAGTTTCAATCTTGCGTTCTTTGAGTTTTAATCTTGCGATCTTTAAGTTTCAATCTTGCGATCTTTGAGTTTCAATCTTGCGTTCTTTGAGTTTTAATCTTGCGATCTTTAAGTATCAATCTTACGATCTTTGAGTTTCAATCTTGCTATCTTTGAGTTTCAATCTTGTGATCTTTGAATTTCAATCTTGCGATTGTTGAGTTTCAATCTTGCGATCTTTGAGTTTCAGTCTTTCGATCTTTAAGTGTCAATCTTGCAAACTTTGAGTTTCAATTTTGCCATCTTTGAGTTTCATTCATGCGATTTTTGAGTTTCAATCTTGCCATCTTTGAGTTTCAATCTTGCGATCTTTGAGTTTTAATCTTGCGATCTTTGAGTTTCAATCTTGCAATCTTTTAGTTTTAATCTTGCTATCTTTGAGTTTAATCCTGTGATC
>JAQJVL010003881.1:0-53333 GCA_035578905.1 Stictocephala bisonia
TTCTTAAGCTCCGATGCAAGCTAGAAGTGACTTAACATTCTCGAAAGCACTAGGCCCACCCGCTGCCTCATATAAAAACGTGCCCGCCACCTAGTCAGTCAGTCAGTGTCATTCGACGATATTACGAAAACAAGTGAATTTAGTGACGACTGACGAGATAAAGTGCTGTACGTACGGAGCCTAATTTGCTCAGTAAGAATACTGTGAGTGGTGTCATTTGCAAGTTTTTAATACTCGATTCTTTACTTCGGTATTTTTGAAGACAAAATCATGTCGGAAGAAAAAAAGAAGAAACGGCATATAGCGCGGAATGCATAAAATATGGATTTATTAAAAATCCCACACATCCATCTTCGCCTTTGTGCCTTCTTTGTCAAAAAACATTTTCGAATGAAGCGATGAAACCCTCAAGGCTACAAGATCATTTGAATAAAATGCATTCAGATAAAAAAGACAAAAATGTGACTTATTTTCAAGACCTGGAAAAGAAGCACGCAGCTCAGTTAACTGTGTCAAAACTTTTTTCAGCGGTTTCTAAGCAAGACGACGACGAACTCCGAGCTTCATAAAATATCTCCTTGTTAATTGCTCAAACAGGTAAACCTCACACTATTGGAGATGATTTAATTTTACCGGCAATAAAAGAAGTAATAACTACTGTGCTCCATAAACCAGCGGCAGACATTATCCGAAAAATTCCTTTGAGCAATAGTTCCGTACAAAGACGAATTGATGAGATGGCTGAAAACATTGAAGAGTCATTGAGCAATCATCTGAAGACTTCTAAATAATCAATTGAGTTGGATGAGTCCACTATACTGTTATTATCGTACGTGAGGGTTATTAAAAATGAGAAAATATGTCAAGAACTACTACTTGCCAGAAAGTTAGAGACAGATACAAAAGGAGAAACCATATTTAATACACTGGAAAAAAAATGTGATGAGAAAGAAATTCCACTGAAGTAATTATATCAGCTGCTACGGATGGCGCTCCGGCTATGACAGGATGTCACAAAGGTTTCATGGCGTATTTAAAAAATAAAATTCCACATGTGCTCGCTGTACACTGTGTCATTTATAGACAACATTTTGTTGCGAGAAATTTGAGTGAGTGTCTCACTCAAATTTCAACTTACAAAAACAAAGAAATGGAGCAATGTGTTTTTTATTTTTATATAAAAAATATAAATATAAAAATAACATTTATTTTATAAAATAAAATAAAAACATTCTGTTTCTTTCTTCCACCTATTCTAAAATAGCAAGTGAAAAGGGTTATCAGTTTTTTATTTTGTTACTCGGAGAGCGTTCATCATATCGCTGTTCCAGAAGAACAATGACGTAACTGCAATTTTTTTATTAATAGAGTTTTAATGCCTAATGGTATCACAGAGCCTTAAAGTAGACGGTGGAACAACGTCGTAATTGTATTTTGTTTCCTGGCCGCTAGAGGGCAGTTATGTCGTTGTTGAAACATCAGCTGTTTCCCGCCTGCAGTCAGAAGAACAATGCCTCAAACGCCAGTTGAGGGAGTCACTGCCAAAGAGAAGTATGTTTGCTAGTGGAACAGTGACGCAACTGTAGTGAAAGACGGTAAACCCATACTACATCGACTACATTTTAAGTGCAACAACGACGTAAGTGTATTTTGTGTCATTATTACTCTGATTTACCACAACTCTTATTGTCATAACTGTACTTTATGTCGTTGTTTAACCCAGCAGTGCATGCTATATATTGCGTAACTGTCTTGAACGTCATTGTTGATTGGAATAAGCTGTTAGTTAATCGTTTTTAATTATTTAATAACATGTTTGTTGGTTCAAACTTCATCCGTCCTGGCAGTTATAATATTCATATTACTGTTATTTTAATAATATAACATAAATGTACATTACTAATGAACATTAATTCAGTAGTAATGTACTTCAGCAGTAATTCAGTAATATTTTTGTGAACGCTATCAACATTCAATGATTTTTAATTCAAACACTTTATGTAGGCTTACATAATTCTATAAGCCTACTGAGCTTGTGTTTTTTGTCATTTTGATTTTTGTATTATTTAGGCCTTTTGTTAAAAAAATATACTAGCCTACGTATAAAAGCTTACTACATTTTTTTAATTTTCACATATTTATTTATTTAGCCTCTGTATTACTATCTAAATGTAATTCCGTAGCCGAGAGGATCTCGGTTCCGATCACCTGGCGGAATCGTAAGTTTATAGACAAGTAATTTTACCCAAAAGTTCAAATAAATGTGGTTTTACTGGAAGGGTTTCTTGTACAAATGTATTGGTACCGGTAATTGAAGGCTTTGACATTAAAGGATTATTTATGATTTTTTTTGTCGTAGGGCCAGTAATGGGTGAACGAAAAAGGAAAATCATGCAGTTGGCAACGGAGTTGAGTCAAGAAGGAAAAGTAAATATAGAAAATAATGAGCAAATGAAAGACATCAGAGGCACGACAAATGAAGGTGGAAGAGAAGATCAACAGCAACAATCAATTTTACTAAATGATTCCGTAATGACACCAGTAAATGAGTGCACAAGCAAAAACCCACAGCCAATGACGTCGCAGCATGATTCATCAATTAAACAAGGAATAGAACAATCAGATTGGGCGGTTGGTCATGTAAGTTCAACTAAAATTAGTCTAAGGAAATATCAACAAAATAAATACTTTTCCCGTCCTGATAGTGACTCTGAAGTCTCTGAAAAATTGTTTTCATCGGGTTCCAGTGATGAATACGAACCTTCATGTAGCGAAGAATCAAGTAGTGAGGATTCAAGTGCTCCAATAGTCCCTCATAGGCCTATTGACAACCCAGCTATTAATAACAATGACATAGAAACCACAAATGAAAGCAAAAGAGGTAAAAAAAGAACACGAAATGTAAATAATTGGAAAAAAGTAAAAAGTAAATTACTTAAAAACTCAGGGCAAAGCTACACATCAAGAGCTGAGAAAACTGTTGAGGCTCGAACGATGGGCCTTCCTTGTAAAGATAAATGTATTCTCTCTTGTTCAAAGAAATTAACAGAAAACTTCAGATCCCAGCTATTTCAAAATTACTGCGAATTAACCTCACTACAGCGTCAACGTGACTTCTTGATTTCGTGCATTGAACCACTTATTCTAAAATACCGCCGTGTCTCTGCTGCACAGCCAAGAAAGTCTAACTGTGCTTTTTATGTAATGAATAATGATAAAAAGGTAAGAGTATGCAAAACATTCTTAATAAATACCTTGGGAATAACAGAGAGGACAATTCGCACTGTAATTCAAGCTAAAGTAAGTGGGACTGGAATTGCACCTCCAGACAAAAGAGGTAAACATAAAAATCAAAAAAAGATCCCTGAAGAAATTTTAAACTCTGTCAGAAATCATATAAATTCAATTCCACGTATAGAGAGTCATTATGTCAGAAAAGATACCTCACGATAGTTTATAGATGGTGGATTGACCATTGCAGAAATGCACCGACACTATTCTGCTGAGCATTATGCTACTATTAAGCCTTTCGCTAACTATGATACTTATTCACGTATATTCAATACTGAATTCAACATTGGGTTTTGTTTACCAAAAAAAGACCAATGTGATCAATGTGAGGCTTATAAAAATGCAACAGGAGAGGAAAAGACCAATCTTGAAGAAACCTTTTGTGAGCACCAGGAAGAAAAAGATATGAGTCGAACAGAGAAATCAGCGGACAAGGAAAAGGCTAAGAAAGGTGAAATACAATTAGCCGTGTATGATTTGCAAGCAGTCTTACCAGTTCCAATTGGTCAAACATCAGCTTTTTTCTACAAATCACGTCTCAACTGTTTCAATTTTACAGTAAGTATCAGTATTAAAAAAAAACTGTTACCAACTTTATTTTTTATTTATTTACTGTTAAGTTGCATTTTGCTTGAAGATATTTTCAAATACAAACTAAATACAGGACAAAGAAACACTAAAACTAACAAACAAACACACAGTTTGCATTTTTCAAATAATTTTTGAATCAGTCTGACGACCATTTAACCGTACTCAAAAACAAGCATACATCTTTAATAGCCAAAAATACTATGAAACTTAAAACATGTAATAAAAAGCAGGTCCATAAAAATGCAGATATTTCCTTTTTTTACAGGTAACTGAAATTGAAAATGACACGAGCTTCTGCTTTTTTTGGCATGAAGGACTAGGACATAGGGGTGTCAATGAAATAGCCACTGGAGTCTATCGTTATATTGAAGAGCTATCAAAAAAGAACCCTGGAAAAGACATCGTTTTTTACTCCGACAATTGTGGTGGACAGCAGAAAAACAGGTAAGATATTAATAAGTAAATAAGCCCAGACTTCACTGTTTAAATAAACTCATTCAAGGAGAAATAATTTTACTTAGACATGGTCTTATTTTTTAGGTACATGATATCAATGTATTTGTATGCAATCCAACATCTTGATGTCCAAACAATCACTCACAAGTATCTGATTCGTGGACACACTCAAAACGAGGGAGATGCAATCCACAGCATCATTGAGCGGTCTGTGAATAGGGCAAAGAAATCGGGACCAGTGTACGTGCCTGACCAATATGTTTCTTTGATCAGAAATGCAAAGAAAAAAGGCAAACCTCTTCAAGTTAGGGAATTGGACTATGAAGACTTCTTAGACTTTAAGGAATTACATGGAGAGATGGGAATGAACATTTCTAAGGACTCTGATGGAAATACATTTAAAATATCAGATGTCAAAATGATTAAATTTGAAAAAGGAAGTGACAAGTTTATGTATAAAAAAAGTTATAAACAAGAAAAATAGAGTGAAGTTAAATTCAAAGCGGCTAGGAGTAGGCGGTCAGGCATTCAGGGGGGTCAAACTAGGGACATTGTGTTGAAGCCTGCATATGCAGGTAAAATCAATCTGCCTGAAAACAAAAAAAGAGACCTTATTAGCTTATGTGAATCTAATATTATTCCCCACTACTACAAACATTTTTATCAAGCTCTGTAATTTGTAAATTTACATCAGTGTGTGTTAATAAAATAAACAGCCTTTAGGTTATATTGAACTTTTTACTTTCTTTTCATCCTAATTATGTCAAAAACCAATTATATTGTTTTATATTACATACATCATTAAATATTTATGCTTTATTAAACAGTATTTAACAAATAAGAAATAAAGTAATAACAGTTACGCACTTGAAAAAAAGAAAAATTTAAGGGGAACATTGACGTAATTGATTAAGGGTTGAAAATTAGGGTAAAAAATTAATGATTTATTTTAAATCTGTTATTATAAAAGAGCAGAATGCGTGCTATATATACACTTTTGCATTATTTTCAGTCACTTAACTCATTTTCACTGTAAGAATTTTAAATAACTTATTTTCTTATTTCGGGTCTCCTGTAAAATTACAGTTTTAGCAATTGCGTCATTGCTCTTCTGGAACAGCGATATATAATGCAGAACTCACTACTTGTGTACCATACTCGACTACTAGTGCGAACGACTTATAAGCAGTAACGAGCATTTTAGCTACTAAAGTACTCTACTCGACTAAATTACTAGCCTAGTACGAACAAAGCTTAACAGCCTTCAGCCAGTTTGTGCAATTATTAAGACTGATGCCTAAACATTTTTAAGGAGATTTATAACATTTTATTGAGTTCTGCCAACTTGAATTAAACTTAACGAATGACCTTTTTAAAGTAAAAAATAATGTTTATTAATATTGTATTACTCTGAAATCGTATATTTCCTAATAATATTATTAGTTAGTTGACTAATAATATTAGTTTTTTTTACAAGTACTAATATATTGTCTTTCACAATCAAAACAAAACTATTAGTGTAAACCGCACCAAAATAGTACGATATCATTTTAGGCGGTGTTGCCATATCCACAACTTGTTTCACCTATGACAAGTTTGCATATGTTCAATACTGTCAATTTTATTGGCATTTTGTTTACAAAACAACTGTATGATAATATTTAAAACCCATCTTAAAAGGTAAAATTAAATATGGTATGTGTTAAATACTGAAAATTTCCAGAGTAATTCCAATTTATAAAGAGGGGGAGAAAAGTAGTCCATCAAGCTACAGACCTGTATCACTAACTCCAGTTATGTCTAAAATCTTGGAATCTATTATGTATTCCCAATTTCAAGATGGCGCTGAGTAGTGAGGTTGTGTCTATTTCGTCTCCCGCTAAAAACAGAATTTTAACTGATATAAAGTGTAAAAAGTGTAACAGGAAAGTGTGTAATGGTATTCTTCGCGATTACTGTGATAAATGGATTCATTTTAGATGTGCGGGAATAAAGGAATGTGATATTTCTGATGATTTGGATAACTGGAAATGTTCAAGCTGTATAGATTGTGATGACGCGGCAGTATGTGAGGCAACAAAGAAAACAAGTGTCAATACTCAGGATTTTGAAAATGACGTGGGTACTCTACACGAGTTAATTAAAGTACTTAAAAGTGACATTGAACAGCTTAAAAATCAGAATTTCGAACTCAAAAATTGTTTGTCTAAATATGACGTAATATGTAAGGAAGAGAATAATATAGTGAATGATGCAAATGAACTTAGCCCCGATAAATCTCATTCAAGTATCAGGTGTTAGGTATTAGTGCCTAAAACTCGCTACAGAAGCTCAAAATCTGTGTTGGATACTCATGAATTTCCTCCTTTACATAACAAATATGATGTACTTTCCTCGCTGCAGGATAAACAAACAACTGTACATGGACAAAAAACTGATACTAACCCTACTTCAAAACCTAGTCACCAAATATTAAGAACAAAATTGAAAAAAAAGAGATTGCCTAAAATTTATCTATTTGGTGATAGCCAAGGCAGAAATGTATGTAATGAGGTGCTGGTAAAAAGTAACCTCAAAATAACATCAGTTATAAAACCTGGTGCTAAATTTAATGGGGTGGTTTCATCTGACATTGTTGACATTCAACCGGATGACTTCGTAGTACTTCTAGCTGGGACAAACGATGTGGCAAAGAATGAAGCTAGAGACATTAACATTTCACTGAGGAAGAAGCTCCAGGCTCTTAGGGAACAAAATGTGTTGCTGTTTTCGGTTCCGCATCGACATGATCTACTTACATGGTCTTGTGTCAATGAGGAGGTGAGGAAGATTAACCCTGGATTCATAAGCATTCGTCTCTCAGACGACGGGAGTTTCGGGAAATTTAAGTTTTTAGTGGTTGGCGGGCCTGTCTACCCCCACCCGCTCGTCTAATCGTCCCTCCCAGTGTTGCCAGACGTACGATAGTTATCGTACTTGTACGATAATTTCACTGGCTGGTATGATATACGATAGCAAGTCACTATCGTATCTAAAAAGTACGATAGTTTTGACTATTAAATGCTTTACAAATTAAATGTTGGTATATTTGATTTTTACTATGAATCTAAAATAATAATTCTCAATATTTTTCCCAACAATGAAAGGCCAACCAAACAGAAAGAAAAACATTGTTCCTTAAATTCTTTGCTTATCTTCTTATCGCTACACCTAAACATCACGTCCCCTTTCCTCTGATAACTGTTTTTGTTTATGCTGTTATTTGTCATTCCACTTATAAACAGAATGACAAGGGATCACCAAAAAATGCAAGTACACCAGTCTTTAGTAAGAGTTCAATAGTAACTTATCGAATTAACTTGGTGGTGATTTTATCGTTTTAGTGAGTGTTTTTTTACAACAGTTAATTTTTTAATTTTATTTTTTTACACTTTCTTAATTAATAAGTAAACTGTGTTTCATAGGTGATATATTAGATTGTCTATGTCTTATTTTGTGTGTGATATGTAATAATTTTATTTATTTATTTAATTATTTTATTTTTACCACTAACATGAGCTCAGAAGAAGAAGAAGGACCTTCATCAAGTAAGAAACTTTTATTATCTACTCAATCAAAACATAAATAACAGAAGTATAGACCGCAATGGGAAAAAGATGAACGTTTTATGAAATGGATTGAGCCAGAAAAAAGTTCTGCGTTAAAAGCTTGTTGTCGTATTTGCAATGTATCAATGACGGCAGAGATTACAGTATTAAAAAACCATGGAAAGGGTGTTAAGCATCAGAAGCTTATTGCTTCGGTATTAAGTCAGCAACCCAAAATTACATCTTTAGGATTTACAAAAAGCACTCCAATCAATTTAAAAACACAAATTGCTGAAATTAAGCTTGCTGGTTTTTTCGCTGAGCATAACATTTAATTTAAAACAGCAGATCACTTATTAGAAGTTATTAAAAGTAGCTTTGATGATTCGAATATTGCTAAGGAGTTTACTTTAAAAAGAACTAAATGCAGTGCTGTGGTAAAGAAAGTTATAGGGCAAAAATTTAAAGAAGTGTTAGTTGAAAACTCAAAAGACTCAACATTTTCTATTTTAATTGATGAGTCGACTGATATAAGTAGTGTTAAGTCGATGTGTATAGTTGTTAGGTTTTTTTCTAAACCTCAAGGGAGGATTGTGAGTAAATTTTTCGAACTAATCAATGTGTTCAATAATCCTTCAGTTGTAAATAAAGGCGCAACAGCTGAAAACTTATATTCTGTACTCGTGAGTATTTTTACTAACTATGATATTCCTAAACACAATCTGATTGGATTCGGTTCTGATGGTTGCAACACAATGATGGATGAGAACAACTCTGTAGCTAGTCGATTAAAGGACGACTTTCCGGGAATAACCATTCTTAAGTGTGTTTGCCATTCGCTTCATTTATGTGCAAGTGAAGCTTGCAAGGAGCTCCCAAGTGAACTTGAGGATCTTGTAAGGGGAGTTTTTAATTTTATTCATGGTAGTTAAAAAAGAATGGCACTATTTGAACATTTTCAAAAGTTTTTAGAAATTGATGTTCACAAACTTATGCATCCGTCACAGACACGGTGGCTATCTGTAATAACTGCTGTAAACCGTGTTTTAGAACAATGGGATGCTCTTAAACTGTTTTTCATAGACATGCTTGTAACTGAGAAATCTGTTCATGATTTTTGATTGACATGCTTGACTGGCTACATGATCCTTTTTTTTAAATTTATCTTCAATTTCTTAACTGGACTTTGCCAAAGTTTACCCCTTTAAACGAATATTTTCAAAATGAGAAAGTTGTAGTTACAAGTCTTCACACTAAAATGAAAGAGGTGTACATAGAGATGTTGTTGTGTTTTTTGAAAAGAGACTATGTCATGAAAACTATTGATTCTGATTGTGTAAATTGAATATGACAATACAAGTTTTTGGTTGACAAACAATGAAATGTATCTAGGTGTTGACATTTTGCGTGCTCTACAAACTAAAGACATTTATTCGGAAAAACGTAAGGTTAGTGATTTAATTGACAACTGCAGGAGATTTTTCATTCGTAGTGTGCAAGAACTCCAGAAAAGATTTGACTTCAAAGATCCTGTTTTATCAAATATGCCAGCCCTTAACCAACAACTAGCACTTTCATCTGAATTTAGAAAATATTATCCAAGCCTTCTACCTCTAATACTTTCGCTTCCCCGCATAGCATCTGATCCCACCATTCACCAAGTCATGGACGATGAATGGAGAAAACTTCCTTCTTTCAAGAACCATCTACCTAAAGAAATTGTTGAACTAAAGCAAAATGATGATATTTTTTGGTTTCAGTTGATGGAATACAAAAACGTATTAGGAGATAAAGAATTTACTGTTCTCCCAAAATTCGCATTAGAAGCATTATCTCTTCCTCGCTCCAACGCTGAATGTGAAAGAGTTTTTAGTCGAGTAAACAACATAAAAACAAAATCGCGTAATAAACTTATTACTAGTAGTGTAAATAGCATCCTGTTAGCAAATGAATGTGTAAAAGACTGTGGAGACTGTACCCTATTTTCCCCATCAAAAGAAATGCTTCAGAAGATGACCTCTGCTACACTGTACAAATATGATGAAATGGATCCACAACCTGGAACATCGTCTAAAGAAATAATTGATGAAGACGATGGCATAATTTTTCAAGAATAACCACGTTCTTTTTCAAGTAAAGTACAGAACTAAATGACTATGTTAATATTATTTTACTAAAAATGTGATATTTTATAAAACTGAGAATTTTTGTTCTTACTTCAAGATTTGTGCGTTCGCAACTTTATACAATTAAACTATGGTGAGTGAATTTTTCTCATGTTGTACTTTGTTATGCTACTAAAATTTTAAAAGCATGAATAATATAGTATTTCATATTATAATATATTATTAATTTGATTTGTTGTGAATTTTAAAATAATGTTTAGAAAAAAGGCTAGAAATTCCATAAATTTTCGAGGTTGATTAATAATGCTGAATGGGTACTAATGGTTACACACATTACTAATACTGTGAAGTTACATATTACAAAGTTTTTTCTTATTTATTTATAGTTTACTGTGAATAGACCTGTCGATATATAAAATATTTTTTATATGCTTTTGTGGTTTTACCTAACCAAAACATATAACTCTTATCACTTTAAAACTAAAACACAAACAGTACGATATTTCATTCCTAAAGTACGATAATTTAGGAAGGATGGTACGATACTGCCTTTTTAAAATCAGGCAACACTGCCTGCCTTTTTAAAATCTGGCAACACTGGTCCCTCCAGACATCCTATTAGTCTTGGCTATACATTTGGCCACCATTTTCCAGCAGTAGCGTAGTTGTTGCACCATAAGTTTGTTGCGTCGTATGACAGACGAAAGATTATGATTAGTGTAGGTGTTCGTTTTTAGAGCGTCACCTAGTAGACGAATGGTTATGAATCGTGTATGTACTGTAAATATAAATGTCAATAGTGTTATTATAATTATTGGTGTGTGAAACTATATTATTTTCTATACAGGGTGGACAGAAGTTAGTGTTAAAAAATTTTTCTGGTGAAACTACCACATATTAGTGACAAAAAAATGGAAATATTATTATCTTCACCCCAACCATGTTTAATAAATAGACATTTTTATTGTTTTTTTAATAAACATGTTTTGTTTTAGTAAAAATTAGTTTTCACCACTATTCATTAACATTTTTTCCTTTTTGGCGTGTTTTTTTAAATCTACACAACATTTTACATAGGAATTCAAGGTAAAGAAATTTTTTATTGTGAGTTTATTATAAACGAAACTGTGACAAAGTGAAATTTTAGGCTTTTTTAAAAATAAGTCACAAGATATACAGGCCGAGGACTTCCTTAAAATAGTTACTGAAGAGAGGCCAATAACAGAAAAAACTTTCCCGTTTTTAAGCTTTAAAATGATGTAATACAACTGTACTCTCATACTCGTCTTCTAGTGGTTAATGCAGAATCTATCCTGAAAAACAAGGTTTGCTTAAAATACCAAGGGATCATTGAAGTAGTCAAAATACAGTTTAAATTTAAGGTAATGCCTATAAATGTTGAAATTTCATATTTAAACAGTGAATTACTTTCCATAGCTTAGTAAATACCACACAAATACTAATCTTATCAGATCATCCAAAGTCCACTTTCTCTTATACCCACATTCAAAAGGGGAGAACTGCATAGAAACAAAGTTGTTCCGGTTTTAATTTGTCTTCCAGCAGGCCTTATCTGTTGTAGCCTGTTTCCTGTTAATTTTGTAGTAGAGTAGAAGCTGTCATGGAGTTTTCAACGCGAGAGTATGTGGAGATGCACTTCGTGTATGGTTTTTGTGACGGAAATGCACTGGCTGCTCAAAGAGAATACCAATTACTTTATCCAGATCGTAGAGTGCCTAGTACTCAAGTTTTTTCGAGACTACATCAGCGTTTGTTGGAGAGAGGAAGTGTTCACTGGCAGCCAAACGAGGTAGGTCCTGCTCTCCGAGGTGTAGGCTTGGATGATCGAGTTCTAAATTTAGTTCGTCGAAATCCTGAAACAAGCAGCCGACAACTTGCCGGCGAAGTTGGTGTTTCCAAGGGCAAGATATTAAGTATTTTACATGAAAATAATTTTTATCCGTATAATTTTACAAAAGTTCAATCATTAGAACCACATGATCATGCTCCAAGAGTACAGTTCTGTCGCTGGCTGCTCAGCAGTGATATTGAGCAATATCACTTTTTGAAAAAGATCCTGTACACTGATGAGTCTACCTTTACTAGGGCTGGCGTTTTCAACACGCATAACATGCATCACTGGGCCGAAGAAAATCCAAGAGTGTCCAGAGAAAGTTCTTTTCAATGACGTTTCCAAATCAACGTATGGGCCGGTGTCATCGGAAATCAACTTATAGGCCCACACATTTTTCCAGAAAATTTAAACGGTCAAACTTTTTAGATTTCTTACAACATACCTTGCCCACACTTCTGGATGGACTTGGTCTGGACTATAACGAGAGGGACAACATCATTTTCCAGCAAGACGGTGCTCCCTCTCATTTCACCCATGATGTGCGACAATGGCTGACGGAAAACTACCCTATGTGGATAGGTCGCGCTGGAATCATACCTTGGCCGGCCAGATCTCCTGACCTCTCTCCTATGGATTTCTTTGTTTGGGGGATGATGAAAAATGAAGTTTATTCAGCCCCTTTGAACTCAGAAGAAGAACTGAGAAACAGAATTCAGGTAGCTGCCCAAAAGGTGCGAGACAAATTAACTGTGAATGTTACGGTCAGGGCCATGAGAAAGCGTGCAAGGGCTTGCATAAGAAACGGAGGCAGACAGTTTGAGCATACTCTGTAGATTACATTATTTTCTGTGTTTTTCTTCTTTCATTATTTTTAGGTGTTGATCTTGTGAATAACATACGTACTGTAGTGAATAAAAAAAAAAATTGTTATTTTGACTACTTCAATGATCCCTTGGCATTTTAAGCTAACCTTGTTTTTCAGGATAGATTCTGTATTAACCACTAGAAGACGAGTATGAGAGTACAGTTGTATTACATAATTTTAAAGCTTAAAAAACGGGAAAGTTTTTTCTGTTATTGGCCTCTCTTCAGTAACTATTTTAAGGAAGTCCTCGGCCTGTATATCTTGTGACTTATTTTTAAAAAAGCCTAAAATTTCACTTTGTCACAAATTCGTTTATAATAAACTCACAATAAAAAATTTCTTTACCTTGAATTCCTATGTAAAATGTTGTGTAGATTTAAAAAAACACGCCAAAAAAGAAAAAATGTTAATGAATAGTGGTGAAAACTAAGTTTTACTAAAAACAAAACATGTTTATTAAAAAAACAATAAAAATGTCTATTTATTAAACATGGTTGGGGTGAGGATAATAATATTTCCATTTTATTTTTTCACTAATATGTGGTAGTTTCACCAGCAAATTTTTTTAACACTAACTTCTGTCCACCCTGTATTTTTAGTGTTTTTTGTGCGTATTTATGTCTTTGACTTTAGTCTCATTATAACCGTTGTGTTCTATTTTAATTTTAAAATTGATTTGTGTAATAATGGCAGGCTTTTGTTAAAACGACGATGATATTGCTAAAGTTCTTAGTGAACTAGACAAAATTGGTTCTGAAAATGATAACAGTTTAGTCAGTCCAGAATATAGTGATGGAAGTGAGTTAGAGGACAATGTAGAGAAAGATTCTTACATTGGGACTGATGAAAGTGTAGACGACACAGATGCAGACCCCAACTACTCTCCTTCCAACAACGAGTTTGATGAAGATGAGTTGGAAAATCATATGGAATCACATTCTGAATATAAAGAGGCACAGAGGAGGGAGAATACTGCCGAGATAATTACTGGTACCAATTTATGTTTACCTTCTACTAGTCAAGGGCCAGACAATAGACTAACAACTACAAATAACTCGACAATGACTTGTTCTGATATTGCAAATGCTATTGTTATTCAGCCTGAAATAATTAACTCTAATGTAGACACAATTATGACACTTAATCTTGATGCTAGCGTTTCAGATGACGATTATATACCCTCGAGTGGAAACAGTTTATCATCTAGCGTTAACTCCGATATGGAAGTTGACCCTGATGAAACAACAGACTTAGTTCAATTGACAACAGTTAATTCAATAAATATTGACGAAACAACTAATATAAGCTTGCCATCTGTAACAAGACACAAAAATGTTGTCCTTCCCAAAAAAAGAAATTTAAGAGGTAGAAACGGTTATGTCTGGTCTTCAAACCCAAAATATCGTTGTTCTAGAGTAAGTAGGCGAAATATTGTTCATTACAGGCAAAAGCCAAACAATAATGCCAAGAATACTGAATCTCCTTTAGAAGCCTTTTCATTGTTTATAACTCCTTCAATAATAGAACAGATAGTAACACACACAAATTATGAAATTGCAAATAAAAGATCTAACTATTCCAATCAAACATCTGCGACAATACAACCAACAACTGTAAATGAGCTAAAAGCATTATTAGGCCTCTTGGTGATGTCAGCTGCCTTGAAGGATAATCACTTGCCTTCCAAAGAACTATTCGACCCCTCATTCTGTGGTACGAAGTATGTATCTGTAATGAGCAGAGAACGTTTTGACTTTTTGATTAATTCATTAAGATTTGATGACAGAGTTACACGCCCTGCCCGCAGACTCCTAGATAAATTGGCCCCCATCAGGGACATTTGGGAAGAATTTTGTTGAAGCTTGCCGTTGTAACTACACACCAGGATCGTATGTCACAGTCGATGAGCAGTTGCTTGGGTTTAGAGGCCGATGTCCATTTAGGATGTATTTGCCATCTAAACCCAACAAATATGGGTTTAAAATTGTCCTGTTGTGTGATGTAAAACAAAATATATGATAGACGCAATGCCCTATTTAGGGAAAAATACTAACACAAAAGGACTTCCTCTAGGTGCCTACTTCGTAAAAAATATAACAAAGAGTATCCATGGCACGAACTGAAACGTGACCATGGATAATTGGTTTACGTCGGTTCCTTTAGCTAATGACATGTTGACCAAACATAAGTTAACTGTTGTTGGTACTTTACGATCAGACAAAAAGGAAATCCCAAAAGAAATGCAAGACAATAAATCAAGGAGCTAAATTCGTCCATGTTTTGTTACAACAAAGAAAATGTTTTGGTTTCTTACAAAGCAAAGTCCAACAAAATTGTTTATTTACTTTCCAATACATACGAAAAAGGCACCATTTCTCAAGAAACTGGAAAGCCAGACATAGTTATGTTCTATAACGCAACTAAAGGTGCAGTTGATGCATTCGATGAAATGACCAGTATCATGAGTTGTAGCAGAAAGACACAGAGATGGCCCCTATGTTTTTTTTTTATGGTATGATAAATGACACTTTAGTAAACGCATTTGTTATTTATGTACACAACATGGTGGCAAAACAAAAACAACCAGTAGTACGCCGTGAGTTTGCAAAAACATTGAGTGAAGAACTCATGTTACCATGGTTACAAGAGGAATACAACTTCCAACTTTACAGCGTCACTTAAAGACAAAAATTTAAGACATCCTTGGTCAAAAAGCACCTACTGTTGAAGAAGAACCTCAAGGAACACAACAAAGGAAGATTTGTTCCTTCTGTCCTTCGAAAAAAAGAAGAATGACACGTTTTAAATGTTTTAATTGTCAGCGCTTCATGTGCTTAGAACATCAGGGAAAAGTCTGTGTAAATTGCATTTAAAATTAACTAATCAAGAAAAAAGACACATGATATTCTTTTTAATTGATGTATTTACATGTTCTATAAGTTTTATTAAAATAACTGTTCATTTACAATTTTGTTTTATTTTTTTACCTGGAGTAGTCTGAGAGACGAATGCTTATGAATAGTGTGACAAAAATTTAAGGTTATGAATTTAGGGTTAACAAGGATATGAAGAAGCTTTGTGAACGTTTTAAAAACTCAACTTTTATAGATATAAGCTGTTTAGGCTCTAGATTCCACACTTATCAGGGACTACATTTAAACAAAATGGGCAAAAAGTATGTTAGTGATAAGATTTTAGAGTGTGTAAATAAGTATTTCAAACATAACAATGAAAGGGAAGTTATACCAATTTTTTCTAGTTATGATAGTTTTTTAGAGAAAAGCCAAAAGGAAGAGGTAAGGGAAAATTGACTTGTTCTAATAAACCGTTATCGATTGATAGCACAATTAAAGTTAAAACTAAATATAACTATGCTAACTTCAATAGGCTAAGACTCGTTAATAGGCCTTTAGTAAATGGGGATTGTAGATTAAATTTAGATAATAATCCAAATTCTGGAGAACTTAGCATAATCCATTGTAATGTTCAAGGGTTAGGTGCTAAGTTTGACATCTTCCAAACTCTTATTGAGGAAAAATGTCCTGATGTATTTATCATAACTGAGCACCAGAGATCTGTGAATGATTTAGAATTGTTTAGATTTGATCAGTATAGGCTAGGTTCTTTTTACTGTCGCAGTAGTCATAGAGGGGGAGGGGTAGCAATGTACATAAGAATTAGGCAAGGTATTGAATACAGTCATATTGAATGGATCTCTGATTATAATGTAGATAAGGATATTGAGATGTCATTATGTAAAGTAAATTTTAAGGGGTATAAGTTTATAGTATTGGGTATATATCGCTCTCCATATGGATACTTAGATGTGTTTATTGACCGTTTGAATGGAGTGCTAAACAGATTAAATGTATTTACCAAATACATTTAATCTGTTTAGCAAATATTATTATTTGGATTATTTATTAATTATCCAAAATTCTTCTATTATTTGGACCACACAAATAATAGAAGAAAATCATAAAGCAAAAGACACAGCCAAGAATAAGAGAAAGGCCAGGAGAAATGAGCTCAGGATCCAAGACGCCATCCAACAAGAGGGACAGGTCGAGGTCCACAGAGTGAGGGCACAGCAAGGAGAAGGAAACCCAGATCGAAAGAATTATCAAAAGGCAAGAAGGGTTACAGGTATGACAGAGATGCCTATAGGAGGGAAACCAGGTCAAACTCAAGAGAGCCCTCAAGATCCCACACCTCTCCAATAAGAAAGAAAGACAAAAGACTGTCTCCAGCCAGGGAAGAGATGGGGGAGGAGTCAGACGGGAGTGATGAGGGCATTGAGGTCCCAACACCTCAAAAACAGTTTGTTGTTCAAGAGAAGCTTATGAATGACAGCGAATTAGAGGCTCTCATGCAAAAGACCATGCAAATGCCTCCCCCTGAACAGAATCCTGTACCCTTTCCTTCCTTACATATTGCACCTGGAATGGGTCCACAAATGACGCCGATGATCACTAATAGATTTATTCCACCTCCAGACAGATCATTTACTGATCCTTCAACCTCATTTAGACCTCCTCATCTAGGAAGAGGTGCAATAGAAATTCTAACCTCTATAGATGCAACATTGCAGAAGATGCTCCTTATTGCGAGGGAACAAAACCAGAGGTCAGGGATAATAATGAATGAACTTCTGAGTCTAAAATACAGGACCATGGCCCTACAAGCAAGGAGCGAGGAACCCTATAGACCTCAATCACCTCCATATATAGACTCTCAGCCTCCTACACTTTACAGGGACCCAGAAAGTAGAGAGATTGTAGAAGAAAGAACAGGGGATTCTCGACCAAAGAGAGTTGATCCCAGTAAAATGTAATTGTTAAGAATGATACTTTGATTGTGTTAAGTATATGTTGTTATTTTTACTTCCATTTTTGTTATGTTACCACAAGTCATGCAAGGACATATGAGCTATCAGCTCCTGCATGATGGCTGTGTCAATGCTCAATTTTGAAATATATATGTTCCTATTTTGATTAGATGTACTTAGTTTTATAGATTAAAAAAAAAAAGAAAAAAAAACATAAGAAACAACGACTCAACATCAAATAAGTCTAACTTTGCAGAACATATTCTCCAATCAAATCACAGTTATCAAAATATAAACGAAAATGTTACAATTTTAGAATACGAGAAGAAGGAGAAAAAATGAATACAAAAGAAAATTTACACATATACATTAACAATTATAATGAACCAAAGAACATATTAAATACACAAATTAACATGAACAATCCTATATACGAAAAAATAAGAGAAGTTAAAAAACATAAGAATCAAAAAGTAAAATTCAACTTACCCACACACTAAATTAATCATATGTTATATTATTTTCATCTGTTTTATTTTTATAATTTGTTAATTTATTTTAGGTTATATTATTTACTATCTGAAGATGACCTAAGAGCCGAAACTAGTCATATATTTTTATAAAAAATGAATAAAAGGGCACTTTATTATATTTATCTTTGATTTTATTAAAATAGTAGCCCTAATGTGAACTAATTTATACATGTACAATGGCTAATTACCCAGAAATTGTTCACAAATACAAATACAACAACCTAAAAGAGATGACCATTAAAGAAGATATTAAATTTAACAAGAGATGCCTAAGTGAAAATATTACTCCTATGTCCAACTATATACAAAAGTAAAATCTAGAGCTGCACTTATTACAATGGAAACTGCCAAGAAAATATGGATCAAAGAAGAAATTAATACTTTATATATGAAACTACACAAATTGAACCAAGAAAAAGAAGAATTATATCAAAATCTTAAATCACAATACCACCACGAATCTATCGAAGAAATAAACCATTACATCAAAAACTGGATCCAACCAATCATTAAAAAGAAAAGGGAAATTCGCATATCAAAACTACATTCATTAAAACAAACAATTATAACATCTACCCAAGAGAACAATTCACAATGTAAGTTCAAATTTTATCTTAAATTTCATAATTTGACCACCATACATTTTAATGAAGAAGAAAATAATACTTTAAATAAATCAATAAAATACAACATAAATCTTGACCACAAAGTACATGAAATCGAAGATGATTTAATCAATATGGACGTATCCATAATTACATCTGATACAAAAGAACGAGAACATTTCAGACATGCTTTCATACATGAACTAAATAAAATTAATATAAACACAAATAATAATATAAAAACACATACAGCAAACAAAGAAATGACAATTATACATTCCATCTCAACGAAATTAAAAGATAATAATGCTATACTAACCAAAGCTGATAAAGGAAATACAGCAGTTGTTATGTACAAAGATGAATATGACAATAAAATAAAAGATTTTATTCAAAATAACAAATTGACACTTTTAAAAAAGGATCCTACTAACCATTACTCAAAAACAACTAACAAAATCATTTCTAAATGTAATACAATTCCAATACCTGTACAATATCAATTAAAAATGACCAACCCCAAAGCTCCTACCCTAAGAGCTCAACCTACAACACATAAAACAAATATACCAATCAGACCAATAGTCAATTTTCAAAATGCACCATCATATAAATTATGCAAATATTTGAATGAAAAAATTCAAGAAAACATCATTTGGGACTACAATTACAGCATAAAGAACACTACTGAACTGATATACAATATAAAAGATATTCAAATTCCAAACCAATGTCAATTCATATCATTTGATATACAAGACATGTACACAAACATTCCTACTAAAGAAACATTAAACATTTAGAGAAATGATCTCACACTAACCAACAGACTCAACACTAATGAAATTAATGATATCATCAATCAACTGAAATTTGTATTGAACAAAACTACTTCAAATATAATGACAATTTTTACCAACAAAATAATGGACTACCAATGGGATCTCCTTTATCAGGAATAATAGCAAACATCTTCTTACACAATCTGGAACAAAACAAAATTTTGAACGAATCAAATCCTCACAAACAAAAAATAATCTATTGGTTTCGTTATGTTGATGATGTAATATGTCTTTTCCAAGGAAACGAAAAAGAAAGTGACGAATTACTAGAATACTTAAATTCATTAAATGACAAAATAAAATTTACAAAAGAAAATGAAACAAAAGAAATAATTTATTTAGATCTAACAATCACAAATATTGGAAATAAACACTCTTTCAAAATTTTTACAAAATCAACCCAAAGTGACCTACTAATTAATTCCATATAATTCTAACCACCCATGGAAGTACAAATTATCTAGTTTTAGATCAATGATTAACAGAATGTTTAACGTCCCAATGCAAAAATATGATTATGAAGAAGAAAAAAGAACAATAAAATACTTAGCTTCAAAAAATGGTTACAATCCGACAATTGTGGACAAAATTATAAAAAGAATAAAAAGAAACAAAAATAATAAAATGGAAGAAAAAGAAAAGAAAAAATTTATCAGTGTTCCTTACAATACAAAAATGAATAAAGCTATTAGAAAGACATTTCAACACAGTAAATATACACTCAGTTACAAAACAAAGAACAATACTTTTACTTTAATTAACAAATTATCCAACAAAGAAAATAAAAATAACAAATATGACAAATCTGGTATATATAAAATAAAATGCTCAGAATGCAATTCGTTTTACATAGGACAAACTGGAAGAACATTTCATTTACGTTACAAAGAACACATACAAGCCATAAGAAACAACAACTCAACATCAAATAAGTCTAGCTTTGCAGAACATATTCTCCAATCAAATCACAGTTATCAAAATATAAACGAAAATGTTACAATTTTAGAATACGAGAAGAAAGGAGAAAAAATGAATACAAAAGAAAATTTACACATATACATTAACAATTATAATGAACCAAAGAACATATTAAATACACAAATTAACATGAACAATCCTATATACGAAAAAATAAGAGAAGTTAAAAAACATAAGAATCAAAAAGTAAAATTCAACTTACCCACACACTAAATTAATCATATGTTATATTATTTTCATCTGTTTTATTTTTATTTTTATAATTTGTTAATTTATTTTAGGTTATATTATTTATTATCTGAAGGTGGCCTAAGAGCCGAAACTAGTCATATATTTTTATAAAAAATGAATAAAAGGGTACTTTATTATATTTATCTTTGATTGTATTTACCAAAGTACTACCCATAGTCATCATGGGGGATCTAAACATTAATACATTAGAGTACTCCTATCAGAGTAACAGTTTCTCTGATTTTATTAATACTTACTTGTTAAAAGATTTATTTAGAAATGTGCCAACAAGAATAATTGGAGATTCAATAAGTACTATAGATCATTATGTAACAAACTGTTCTGTTTCTTTTGCAGAAATAATTCAGAATCATATATCAGATCATACTGGGCAGTTTGTCAAAATTGTATGTAATAATATTGTCAAGGAAAAGCAAAAATTTAGTGTTAGGCGTACATTCAATGACCACAATATGCAATTGTTAAAGTTAAGTTTAGGCAATGAATGCTGGGAGGAGGTTAGGAATAGTCATTCAATTGATTGTAAATGGGAAAATTTCATTCAAACACTGACTTGGTATTTAGATGTGTGCTGTCCTGTAAAACAAATTAAAGAAGGTGTAAGTAAAAACTTTAATAAAAATAAAATTAACTTAGATAAGCCTACTTTAGATTTAAAAAAGAAAATGGAGGATATGTACTATTTATATAATGAAACAAAAAATGAATATTATAATACCATGTATAGACAGTATAAGTCATCTTTCAGAAAAAAATGTAAGAATGTTGAAAGCTGAAAAAATTTCAGAAAGAATCTGCAGCTCTGATAATGTATCGAAAAGTTGTTGGTCTTATGTTAATAGTTTTAGAGATAATAATAGGTTAAGTAATAAGGTCAAGGAAATAACTATTGTACATGAAGATGTAACTGTATCCAATCCTCTATTTGTAAGCAATATTTTCAATAATTACTTTGCTGATATGGCAATAAATGATGTATGTTCTTCAGTGGATCAAAGTGATAATGATGTAGATCCTACTGATGGTTCATTTAACTTTGATTCTTTAGATATAAGTGACATTATTAAGTATATCGATAGTTTTAACAGTAAGAAGTCATCTGGTTTTGATGTATTCTCCCCTTTCTTGCTAAACTAACTAAACTAAACTAAACATATTATATTATTTATATTATAGAGGTTATATTATTTACTCTCTGAAGATGGCCTAAGAGCCGAAACCGGTCATGTATTTTTATAAAAATTAATAATAAGGGTACTTCATCATATTTATCATTCAATTTATTATTAAATTAAGCATATTTTGGAGGTTAATAGAATTGTTTGTTAAATTTTTCTTTATTTATATTCCGAAAAATGTCAAAAAGTGAATTAAAGAGAACTTAAACTATATGTTCTCAATAAAATAAAATAAAGCATACAGGTTGGGAAATTCAACGGTAACATTACGAAAGAAATGAAGGCTAATTGTTGGAAAGAGATTTGTTGCTCTGCCAAAATGATTGGTGCCATCAAAGAAAACAGAAATCATACATACTTGAAGGATATTTGGTACAACAACATAAGGATATGTTCAGTGGTAAGTATACATTTATTAATGTAATATAAAATAATCAATAGAATTAATTACACAATAAAAAGCTATTTCTAAGGATTAATTATACTGTGTCCTTTTAATGCAAAATTGTCTAGTCTACTAAATGAGGTTTAGTTGTTATGTAATCAAGGTGTGATAGCAGTTTCTAATCTATTTATTGGTTAAACAGATATTACAGTCAAACCTCAATATAACGAACCTCAATATAACGAACCTCAATATAACGAACCTCAATATAACGAATTCCTTGATATAACGAATTTTTTTAAATCCCCTAGAAGTCTCCATAAGAATCAATGTAAATTTCACCTCTACATAACGAATAAAGCATACTCACAGCCTCGATATAACGAATTTTTAGTAATCCTGGAAAAAATAAATCACCCTCGATATAGTAAAAGTAGTGTGAAACTAGGGCTGCTGGACCAATTTATGACTTCCGGTTGTCAAAAATTTAAAGAAAAGTTGGCCTGCGTCATAGAGTGTGACGTAGCTGAGGACGTCACGGGGACGTGAATTGATGACGTCACGATTTAAAGTTCAAGGTCAAGGTCATCCAAAGTAAGTTTTAAAAAGGAGATCTTGTACGAATTATTGTTTTCGTTACAATACTATTTTGTTGTTGATTACAAAATTGGTTACTCAAAAACGAATACGATTCGTACAAGATCTGTATTTGATTTGAATAACAAAACTTTGTAATCAACAACAAATAGTATTGTAACGAAAACAATAATTCGTACAAGATCTGTAAGTGTGTGTGTGTGTGTGTGTGTGGGAAATTTTGTAGTGAGGGAATTTTTGTGAGGGAATTTTTTAGGTTGGCAACACTGAAAACAATAAATACGGAATAATGTTTTTGTAATTTTCAAATTTTGTTTCTCTCTTCTTCTACTACTTCAGTCCCTCTTCTCATCGATGTTGTTTGTGGTGGTACATATTCCAAGTCTGAACGATAGTTGTTGTTGCTATTCGTTGTTGCAAACACTTCATTGTTTTCTTAATCTCCAATTAGTGATAGCAAAATTGCTTCAATATCTGAAGATGTAGTGCTACTCACCTCTTGTACTTGAATTTCCCGTTCATCTATAACTGGTACATGAGAAATGTTATTTGTGCTATAGTGTGTTGATGAAGAAACTGTATCATCTTGTACTGGAGAGTCCATTTATTTCTTCTTGTTGTTGTAATAGGAGCGTGATGTGCACTGCTTAACAGCCGGACGCGAAGTGATGTAGCGCCAGCATGTCCGCTAGGGACTCGACTTTTCCCCCACCACTTTACCCCCACCAAACCTACCCCAACCACTAAAACATTACAAGCCCCGCATAGAACAAATGTATTAGTGTTAGTTTAATACAAGGGTCCGGACCGTGAAGATGCACGAACCACCCCTGAGTTTGGAGTTGTGTTGTTGTTAATCCTAATCGCACTTCTAGTTAAATACTACTTTCCATCATCTTCCACAATACAACAATATATTCTATATTGCATTGAAACATTACGAATCCGCATGAGAACAAATGTATTAGTGTTAGCCTTCTCCAAGTTTGTACTTGTAGTCATCACGACTCCAAAACATATATAAAGGTACTGTTGTTACTGATAGAATTGTTCCGATATGCTATAACGTTTAAAACAACATTCCATCACACTTGAAATGTGCTTATATAAAATATATTGCTGAGTCTCATTCACCATTCATTTTATTTAACATTTGTGTAGTGTTAGTTAATCACTCGTAAACAGAGATCATAAATAACAGATGGCGGATGCACCACCTGCCGGATGCGCAGGTAGTGCAGCCGTTGTACTGCCAAGTGTACTGCTACAACAGAGTTGTAGCAGTACACTCTCAGTATGTTAGAAGTTTTTTCTTTTTTTTTATTTTATTTTCAATTTTATATCAACACAATTCTAGTGTTCTATAGTCTTTGAGTATAGATATATTTGTTTTCTGTTCTAGTTAAATATAATTTCTTGTTTGGATCTACTGATTGTGGTGTTAAAGATCTTGGAACTTGTACCAAGATGTGTATGTCAGAGCCTTTTAGAATCAACTTATTATTAGGCTCGTTGCAGCACCTTGAGGCGAATAGCACATGTCTCGTTCACCAGCTGTGAGCATAAATAACGCTCGACCACTTTCCTCACATGGAAGTCCCCCATTATAGGCGCGAGCCTCTTTATGACGGTCATAAACAACGCTCAGTCACTCTCCTTAGATGGAAGTGTCCTTATATGGTTGGTGGGGGGGAAAAAAATATAAAAAATAAAAAAACAATAAAAAAATAAATAAAAAAAAATATAAAAATTATAAAAACGAACCCCCACCACGATCTTGGCCTATATATACGAGCGGCGTACACTGGATTCTAGCAGTCGGAGCGCGGGGACGTCGCTTGCTGTCCAATGGCAGAGGTGATATCCCCGTTGTTCCAACGGCTTTGGCGTTTCGATAGTCGTATGTGCGGGCTCCACATTCGATTATTTAAACACCGCCATTCCTTCTTTCCTCTATCATTAGTGCATGTGTAGTTACTTATGTATTTAGTTGCTTTTGTAAGCATGTGTAGTTACTTATGTATTTAGTTGCTTTTGTAATTGCTTATGTATTTAGTTGCTTTTTTTTTAATCTTCTGTAATACTTTGTTACCTGTGACCTAGTTTCTGGACTTAGAGAAATTTCACTTGGCAGTAGTTGCTATATTAAACCTAATACTTACTGGTTACTAATATATTTCTGTTTTAGTAATATTCTCGGTTAATGGTTTAGGTGCATGTATTTTTAATCTTCTGCAATACTTTGTGGTCTGTGACCTAGTTTCTGGACTTGGAGAAATTTCACTTGGCAGTAGTTGTTTCTATAGTTGCTACATTGAACCTAATACTCACTAGTTACTCATATATTTCTGTTTTAATAATATTATCGGTTAATGGATTAGCTGCATGTCTTCTGTAATACTTTGTGGTCTGTGACCTAGTTCCTGGACTTGGAGAAATTTCACTTGGCAGTAGTTGTTTCTGTAGTTGCTACATTGAACCTAATACTCACTAGTTACTCATATATTTCTGTTTTAGTAATATTATCGGTTAATGGATTAGCTGCATGTCTTCCGTAATACTTTGTGGTCTGTGACCTAGTTTCTGGACTTAGAGAAATTTAACTTGGCAGTAGTTGTTTCTATAGTTGCTACATTAAACCTAATACTTACTGGTTACTCATATATTTCTGTTGTAGTAATATTCCCGGTTAATGGTCTACTAACTTATTCTTACTTTCTTAATACGTACAGCTTCTTTATGTTATAGTTTTAGGAAGCATAAAGGGGAGGGGGTAAGTTCTATTAAAAGCCGATTTAACACGAAGCACACATCACTTCGCTATGGAAGCTGTAGGTGTTAGAACATGGCTTGCTCCTTCTGAGCTAGCTTTGTCTGAAGCTTTTCTAACGATGTTTCAATTTGAATATCATGGTTACAACCTAGATGTTCAAATTGAACTAACTCCACTGAATAATATCGGTATTTACCGACTATACATTCAGTGGAGGTCTCCATCTAAATTAAATGTTTATAGACTGATTGCTAGATCGAGACATCAGTTTGCAGTCAGATCAATTGTAGTAAAACTTGTCTAAATAAGTGAACACTGCAGCCTCTAGCGATAGTGAAAAACCCGTAAAATAACAGGTAACAACATTCCCTGTTATTTTACAACATTATTATCCCGTGACCTTGACCCACTAACCGGACTTGTAATATTTCTAAGGTTTAGTAGAAACAGAGAAGTTTCTTGTTCACAAACTTATTGTTACCTAGTTTCTTCCCACCACTTTAGACCCCGCCTATAATCCCCCCTCCCCTTCCTCTATAAAAGAGCGCCTGTCCCAACCACAGCTTGCAGTCCGTATCGAGCAGTCAAGCTAGCTGGTCGGTCGGACAGCCGTTAATAGAATCTTTAGTTAAGAACCGGTACCATTCTTTACTAAATATTCTATCTTTTGCATGGTTTGATGTTGGGATGATTTGTTGTTGCATTATTGCTTATATTTGCTTGTTCTGTAGTTAGTTGTTTGTGGTCTCAGTGGTCGTTTGTTCTGTAGAATTGTGAAGTGTTTTATTTATTGTTAATCAACTTTGTACTTTCTTACAGTGAATTAATTTTAACAAGGGGTCAAAGCCATGCAAACTGTACCCCGTTGTCATTGTGTCCATGCAAAGCCGCCGACAACACCCACCCGTCTTATTTCCTACCCACTTATTATGATGGAACGATAATCAATTTAAAACATTAATAGAAGGCTCTTATTTCGAGTTTGTAGCTCGTTATTTGTAGCTGGCTCATTAATGAATTTTCCAAATTGTCCAATTTGTAAATAAAACCGTGGGGTGTTTATATTGCTAGTTACATTTTAGCCGGGCTATATCACTTGCTGTCCAATGGCAGAGGTGATACATCCCCCGTGCTTTGGTAACTGGATGCGAAAGTATATTGTCCCTTGAAGACAGAGCGAGGAATAGATCAGTCTGTGGTTCAATGTGAGAATCACTTTCTGCTCTATTCCCCGCTTTGGTAATAATGTCGGGTGACCTTGACCCACATTCAGGACTTGTAAACATTTCCACTCCTTGCAAATATAAACTATATTAAACTGTTACCATACTCCTCTTAAACCAATTCCCCCCACTCCTCTTAAACCAATTTCCCCACTCTGATCAACTGGCTTATAAACCCGAGCTGTGCGTTCCTCTAGCCACACTCGACATAGACACACTCTCGTGCAACATCACATCGTTTTCTACCTCTTCAAATATGAACAACTCTAAAACAGCTTCTTTAAACGACTACAATTCATTTTTATCAATTGCATCTATTCTTAATGCACTGCAACCAAACACTTTAACTACTTTAACTACTTCTTCAACCACTTCTTCAAACACCGCCACAACCTCTGGACAGCAGCCTGAACTGGTCGCTGCTGCTTCCATCTTTTCATCTTCTGCTTCTCTGGGACATCGCTCTTCAATCTTCTCTCCTATTCCCTCACCTGTCTAATCACCTGTTCACTTCTCTGTTCCTTCAATAATGTCACCAATAATGTCTCCTACCATGCCCTCTATCCCATCTATCAACTCTCTCCAAACTCTATCAAACGAGCCTACTTCCCAGAAATTTAACGCACTTGACACCCTCCGAAAAAAATCCTTCCTTCCTATCCCACAATGTTCTTATATTTTTCAAAAAGGCGTTAAGAAAGGTGAGCAGTGTGTTAGATCTTGTCTTTCTGGTGAGGTACTTTGCAGTCTTCACCTTAAGTTGAATGACAATAGTGCTAAAACACCTCGGCCTTCTAAACAAACAGCAAAACTAATTCCTACTCGAATAAACAAACTTAGAAAATTTAAAAGATACTTTTTTATTACCGTGATTCAACAGACCCAGGTTGTCTTAAGATGTGAAAGCAAAAAGTATATCTTAAGATTACCCTACGGTATGTTGCATCCAGAAAATCCACAGAAAAACATACATTACTTAATTCGAGAGAAGAATGGAATTGCTGTTTGGAAAACGCTCTAGCTAAATTCTCTCTTGTAATTCTTATTTTATAAATAAAAAAAAGAAAAACAAAAAAAAATTGTGGGATCATATCACTATGATATGATCCCACCATTTTTTTTACGCTGTACAATGACCTTGACCTAGTTGTAGGACTTAGACAAAAACAGAACTGTACATGAGCTATTGCATGTTATTTAACATTTCTATACTATCACACAACAGTGGTGGGGTTAAATAATAATGGTGGGGGAAAGTACTATATATATCCCAGACAAGCTTTCATAAAGTGCCATAACAGTGTACGGTGAACTCCTACTTGGATCAATATGAGTAAACCGTGTAGCCATCGTGGTGGATGAAACGATACTGACCGATCAGAGTCTGAAAAAGCTAGAAAGCGGAGATTAGCAAGAAATTCTAGAGAGGAAACGATTGCAGCAAGTAAGAAAAGCTTTTAAAAATTTAAAAAACCATATACCAATAATCCAAGATGAAGACGAAAAATCGCAACTGAAAATAGTACACCATGCCATGAAATACATAAAGAGTATGGAGGCACTTCTACAAGAAGAACCTGGGATTATTCCTCAGTTGCCATATGATACTATCTCAGTAATTCTTGAATGTTCTAGTGAATGTTCAATGAATCGTGAATAGACCATTGGTGTTCTTTTAAAAACTTCTTTTTTACATTGAAGACAGAGCGGGGAATAGATCAGTCTGTGGTTCAATGTGGGAATCACTTACTGCCCTGTTCCTCGTTTTGGTAATATGTTTAGATGACCTTGACCCACATTCAGGACTTAGAAAACTTTCACATTATGACTACTTCTACTATAACAATCTCACTATCCTTACCCCCTCTACTACCCTTACCCCCTCTACTACTCGTAACCCCCCATCATCAGATATATAAGGAGGTACTGCTAGAGCTTCACATCACTCTGTTCATTACGTTCAATAGAGATACTTCACCTCTATTTATTTATCTTTACCATGGCTCCAAGAGAGTACATCGATCAAGAAGTGTTGTGTGATTTCATCAAGAATATTTTCGCGGATGAATTAGACATTTTCATAGAGGAAGAAGAGGAAGAAGAGGGTGGTTATGAACCAAATGAAGATTCTGAAATGTTTCAATTAGAGACTTTAAGTGATGCCGAGTCTGTGGATTCTGAATTATTAGCACAGCTGTGTGCGGAGTATGAGGAAGAGTTAGAAAATGGAGTTCATGAATATGATGATGATGATAATGATGATGATGGATTGTATATTGCGGATGTACAACAAACAGAAACCCCAACCATCAGCCAACAACAAACAGAAACCCCAACCACCAGCCAACCAGACCACATAGGAATTGTTATATGTCGTCGATGTTTATTTCCGTGCAATGCATCTTCTGATGAAGAATCGGAATAAAACAGTTTGATATTAATTTGTAAATGTATCTTTTTTTATTTAGAATACAGAGCGGGGAATAGATCAGTCTGTGGTTCAATGTGGGAATCACTTACTGCTCTATTCCTCGTTTTGGTAATATTTTTAGATGACCTTGACCCGCATTCAGGACTTGGAATATTTCTACTCCTGGTTGATACTTAAACTCTGATGAGGATGGTATCGTGTTGTTTTATAAAACGAATAAAATAAGCAATAACTGAGAGAGAGATAGCTGGAGAGGTTTTATTTTTCAACAACAACAAAGCGAGCCTTCAAATGAAGATCTACAAATATCATCCTGAGAAGAGATTGACGAAATTCTACAAACGCTCACTTCCTAAATGTATATCCAATGTTAGCAATCTACTTTGTCCCGAACACAGAGCGGCGAATAGATCAGTCTGTGGAAAGTAAGACCCACTTACTGCTCTATTCCCCGTTTTGGTAATAATGTAAGATGACCTTGACCTAGTTTCAGGACTTAGACAAAACCCAAATCTTAGCAATAAATTTACTTCTGTAAAGCATTCTTAAGTCTTCCTCACTATTACCCATCCCCCCCCTTCAGATATGGTATATAAGTACTAATTTACCTTTCCCCCCCCCCACCCCTCTGCGAAGGTATAAAAGGGGGACGCACTACGAGCACCGCCATTTGATGATGTCCGGCTATCGAGAAGAAAGCATTATGAATCGTTGCAACATTTGTGGAGATGTCTTTGAAGATGAATGGCTTCTAGTCGCTCATGTAGAGATCTACCACAACCCAACCAACATCGGGGTAGAAGTAGGCGTTGAGGAGTTACAAGAACACAACATGAACCGTTGCAACGTTTGTGGAGCTGAATTTGAAGATGAGTGGCTTCTAGTTGCTCACCAAGAAATTAACCACAACTTGGATAACATCGCAAATGCAGCAGAAGGTGAAGAGATGTCACGACCTAGCGTCATTCAATATGCACCAGCACGAGAACCGAGTATTAACGTCACTTTACAAGCACACGCACTACCAGGTAGAATTGTAACACATTTTAAAATAGACAATGCAAAATTAAAACTTGAAGACTTTGTAAATAACGCAAAACCACTAGTATTAGAAACTTTACAAAATGAATTAAGAAGATTATATTTTATAAAATTCGGCTTATTATTAGATGGTGTTTTCACTAACATCTAAAATGAAACATCAGTAAGAGGATTTATGACAAAGAACCGTACCATCATGTTTGCATCAGATACTGAAGCAATCGTTAGTGAATGTTTTGAATAACTGTTAAAAAAATTACAAGAACATGAAGGAAGAGGATCTGGATGGAGTTTGTTGGAAATAACAGGATTAGATGTAAGAGTGCACAAACACGGGTACGGACTGGCGGGAAGTAGCTATATCCCGCTACCCAAGAAGATTGCTAATACTAAATCTTGTGTAAATGTACAAAATGAAAATACCGAATGTTTTAAATACGCGATGCTGGCGAAATATGTAGAGGATCACACCATAAGACCTAGTGTAAAATATCAGGAAGTTGAACATAAATACAATTTTGTAGGGATGAGCTATCCTGTTTCTATCAAAGATATATCAAAATTTGAGAAGCGAAATCCATCAGCCTCTGTTAACGTGTTTGGTTTAGATTCTTCAAACAATGTGTACCCCTTGCGTATAACATCAAATAAACGTAGGGATCATACAGATTTATTATTAATTACTAAAGGAGATATTTCAAACTTTGTATATATTAAACATTTCGAAGCACTAGTTTGTAAACAAACATCACGTTTTAAATGTAAAAAAACAACATGTAAAAGATGCTTCTGCCATGTGAATAAACCATTGGAAAAGGGCGGAGCAACTTGGCTACAAGATCATCAGAGGCTGTGCAGCGGTAAAAGTGAAGTCAGAGTTCATTTACCACCTCGCAGCAGAGCACAGATAAAATTTGAAAAAATCCATCATCAGTACCGCATTCCAGTTGTGTACGCAGACTTCGAGGCTTCGTTACTTCCACTCGAACATGAAGACGACGAAACGAAAAGAAGCAAGTATCAGCTGCATAAACCAAACAGTTATTGTTTGATGATCAAGTCCACACTTCCTGAAGACCATCTGCGGAAATACGGTTTATCATCAATACCGAAGATCTATCGTGGTGAAGATGCAGCTAAATACTTTGTTGACGATCTGTACGACATAGCTGGCAAAGTAGAAACAATGTACAGAACTGTGAAAGCGATGTATCCCCTGACGCTTGTAGAACAACAACAACATGACTCATCAACAACGTGTTATTTGTGTAACAACACCTTTACAAATGATATCGTTAAAGTTCGAGACCATGATCATCTTACAGGAGCTTACAGAGGTGCAGCCTGTAACTCCTGTAACTTGAACTATAAAATTCCAAAATTTATTCCTGTTGTTCTGCATAACCTCAGTGGTTACGATTCGCATTTTATTGTTCCCGAATTAGGAAGAGATGATGGAGCTATAGATGTTCTTGCCACATCAATGGAAAAGTTTATAAGTTTTGCAAAGAAGATTGGTGAAATTAAGCTTCGATTTCTGGACTCCTTTAGATTCATGTCATCCAGCCTTATGAAGTTATCGGAGAACTTGAAGAAAGAAGATCTTGTAGAAACTTGTAAAATTGTGTATGACGATAAATTGGAGTTGGTGCTTCGTAAAGGAGTCTACCCCTACGACTACATAGACGGACTTCACAGATTCGACGAAACATCACTTCCCACTAAGGATAATTTTAAAAATAAACTAAATGATTTAGAAATTTCAACAGAAGACTACCAGCATGCGCTCCGAGTCTGGAACGAGATGGAAATGAAGACGCTAAGAGAGTACTCAGACTTTTATGTGAAATTAGATGTTACTTTACTTTGTGATGTGATGGAGGAATTCCGAAATACTTGTTTCTTCGCATACGGTCTGGACCCTTTTTATTCTTACACTTCTCCTGGTTTGGCTTGGCAGGCAATGTTGAAAGAAACACAATGAAAACTTCAACTTTTAACAGACATCGACATGGTGCTGATGGTAGAGTCTGGCGTTAGAGGAGGATTGACTCAAAGTGTTAAAAGATATGTGAAACCTAATAACCGTTATCTTCCCGATTATGATGAAGCAATACCATCGAGCTTCTTGGGCTACTTTGATGCCAATAATTTATACGGCTGGGCCATGTCGAACCCGCTACCGTACGACAACTTCAAGTGGGTAAACCCAAATACAATCGGAGATATTACAAAAATTCCTAAACACGGAGATGTTGGATATATTTTAGATTTTGATTATGAATATCCTCAAACTTTACACGACCTACACTATGATCTACCACTATTAGCAAAAACCGAAGTCTCACCAACTGGAAAATTCCCCAAATTAATGATGACTGTAAATGATAAAGAACACTACGTTGCTCACTTTTGGGTTGTCCAACAAGCTATAGAGTTGGGATTGAGAATCACAAAAGTCCGTCGAGTTCTACAATTTAATCAGTCATGCTGGTTAAAACCTTACATCGATTCCAATACCAGACGAAGAGCGCTTGCAACTTCAGAATTTCAAAAAGACTTTTATAAATTAATGAACAATTCGATATTCGGTAAAACATTAGAAAACAAACGAAAACACATGAACGTCAAACTTATTACTAACCCTCAAAAACTACAGAAGCTTGTACAAAAACCAAACTTTGGAACATCTATAATTATTAATGAAAACCTTGTAGCAGTTTCTATGAAAAAGACCAGTGTGAAAATGGATCGTCCGTTGTATGTCGGCATGTCGATTTTAGATATTTCCAAAACCCACATGTACGATTTTCACTACAACAAAATGGTCTCTTTTTATGGACGTGAAAATATCGGGATCTGTTACATGGATACGGACGCTTTCATCTATTGGATCAACACTGAAGATATGTACCTGGATCTCCACACATTCGTTTACAGCAACGAATTTGACTTCTCCAACTATCCGAAGAACCATCCAAACTACGATCAAGACAGGAATAACAAAGTACTTGGAAAATTTAAGGACGAAGGTAAAGGAGTTGTACTAGAAGAATTCGTATCACTAATGCCAAAATTGTATGCACTTAAACTGTTAAGAAAAGAGAATGTTATTAAAAAAGCTAAAGGTGTGAAGAATTTGTTTTTAAAGAAGAATGTACACTTTGAACACTACAAGCGTTGTTTATTTGAAGAAATCGAGTTCACTGCAAAATTCAACTCGATAAGAAGTTTCAACCACCAACTGTACAGTATAACTGAAGTCAAAAAGTCACTATCTTTCAAAGACGACAAGCGACACATCCTTCCAGACAAAATTAACACATTACCATTCGGGCACTACTCTCTTCTTCCAATGTAAGGAGACGGAAGGGAGCACAAGAGTGCAGGAGGTAGCAATAAGAACAAGAAGGTCGGCTACCACTTTTCACAGCGGGGAGGGGCTGTGGAATCCCTTAAAAAACAAAAATATATTTTGTTTTATTGGTCAGTTATCAACTATAAATGTGAGAGATATCATTACCAAAGAGCTGCACACTCCAGGTAAAAGAACACTATCTGTCAATATATATAAGGTGTCTGCTTTAATAGGAAGTGCTTTATAGTGATACAACTACAAAAGCAACAACATCATGGAAGATTTAAAGAAGAAAATAGTAGAAGAACTTCATAAGCCTGCGAGAGTACGCTTTCGGAGAAGAAATACTGTTGTAAAAGGGATAAATGACTTGTATCAGGCTGATTTGATTGAAATGAGACCGCATAGTAAAATAAACAAAGGATACAACTATATACTGGTAGTTATTAACTGTTTTACTAAAGTAGCGGATGCAATGCCTCTAAAAGACAAGAGCGGTAAAAGTGTAACGGAAGCGATGGAGCTATTAATTAAAAGAGATAAAAATAAAATGAAACATTTACAAACGGACGATGGAAAAGAATACTTTAATACTCGATTTGGAGAACTAATGAAAAAATACCAAACAAACCATTATTCTACAAACTCTGAGACAAAAGCTGCTATTATTGAGAGATTTAATAGAACTTTAAAAGGTATGATGTACAAAATGTTTTCTCTAAGAGGTACTTACGTATGGCACGATGTGTTAGCAGACTTGGTAAATGAATATAACAACAAGTTTCATCGAACTATCAGTATGACGCCTAACCAAGTAAACAGAAACAATGCTAAAACCGTTTTAGACTCTATTCGAAGAAATACAAGAGTTAAAATAGAGAAAAGAAAACCAAGAAGGTATAATGTAAATGACAAAGTTCGAATCAGCAAGTATAAAGGAGTGTTTACTAAAAAATACTTACCCAATTGGACGAATGAAGTTTTCACGGTGTACAAAGTACAACCAAGTGAACCTGAAACGTATATTTTAAAGGATAACAAAAGAAACCTATTAAAAGGTGCATTTTATGGACATGAACTGTTGAAATCGTCTGTAGGAGATGTTTTTCTTGTTGAAAAAGTGCTTCAAAGGAAAAAAGACATGGTTAAAGTACGTTGGTTGGGATTTGACAAATCTGAAGATTCTTGGATACCTATAAAAGACATTATCTAATATTAGAACCTTATCATTCCTTCGTTAATAGTTGGACAGAATGGAGATCATTCAACATACGGATAAATTTAATATTAGCAATATTGATGATTTAACAGTTGACAAGACTACAACTGTCAACAATGGTAAACATGGTAGTTTACTACCAAACACAGTTTGTTGCATTGTGAGTGGTCCTTCAAATTGTGGAAAGACTAATATTGTCTTTAATTTAATAACCAATCCGAAAGGGTTACGATTCAATAACCTGTATATTTTTTCAAAGTCCTTACATCAGCCGAAATATCAATTACTGGACAAGGTACTTTCCGATGTGTCAGATGTTAACTTTTATAAATTTAACGCTAGTGATAGCATTATGCAACCAAACAATGCTAAGCCGTATTCTGTGTTTATATTTGACGATGTTTCTTGTTAAAATCATGATACTGTTAGAAACTACTTCTCCATGGGAAGACATAATAATATCGACAGTATTTATATAGGACAAACTTATAGCAAAATCCCAAAACAACTCATCAGAGACAATGCGAATGTTTTGATTGTCTTTAAACAAGATGAAACTAACCTAAAACACATATATAACGATCATGTCAACGCAGATATGACATTTGACATGTTTAAACAGCTATGTGCACAAGCTTGGAAGAAAAAGTATGGGTTTTTGGTTATCATGAAAGATCAAGCCATAAAAGATGGACGTTACAGAATAGGGTTTGATAAATTCGTTTTGATAAAGTAAATATAGGTATTGTCATACAAGACTTCATGGTGGAAACATGGAAAACCAGGAAAAGCTATTAAAACAAATAAAATCACTTAGTGATTCCATTAGGCGGAAGAGTAGAGCATTGAAGTTGGGTATAAATGAACTCGAACAGTTTTTAGACTACGTTCAAACCTATCGTTGCACCTTTGAAACAATTGTCGAAAAGCTTAGAAAACCCCGCTAATAACTTGGAAGGAGACGTTCTTTTACCCATTTCAAAATATGAAAAAACCGAAAGAAGTGAAGAATCAGAAGAAACCGAAAAAAAGTGAAGATTCCGAAGAAAGTGAAGATTTGGAGGAAACAGAAAAAAGTGAAGAGGAAGAAGAAGCTAGTGATGAGTTAAGGGACAAAGAGAGGTTGGATAACAGTGAAGAATATGAAGAGTTTGAAAATACCGTACCATCTAACTTGAGCAAATTGGGCACTGACATTACGTCTAAAGGGGCACTTGGAAGACAATACTTGTTAAAAATGTTACATTCCTCACAGCCGAATCGTAAATATTGGCGATAGTAAACTTGATGTTGAGATGTAGACAATAATGTAATAATTGGTGATGCCAAATACAAAGGCACAAAAGGTTTGTTTGAGCTCATTTTTAAAAATAATCCTGGTAGATATACTAAAAGAGATATGATATTGTTTAAGAAGATATTAGAAAAAACAAACGCTCATAGAAAAGGATATTCCAAAGATTCACCTGTACATAGAAATCAATCAGTGAAATATACAAGTATCATATCAAGTTTGTTTCCACCACATTCATTACAAAGAGCACGTGAGAAAAGAGCGTTATCTTCTGCTGAAATTAATCTTTTACACAAAACCAAAAAGAGGAAAACAAATGATCCGACGTCTACAGGAAAGGGATTATTAAAAAGTCTATACAAGACTAATATAATTATTACAACGATATCAATAAGTTGGTGGATCGAATGAGATTGTTATACGAAGCAATGCAAGCAGGACATACTGGTTTAGACAATGAATGGATCGCTTTGGTTGACGAACTACGAAATAGAGGACTAATCGTGTATTAACATATATAAGTGTTATAGCAGCAAAATATATTGGTTTAGTTGAATCATGAGTGTGGACAAGTTTGGACGTTATTCCGTCATTGGTGAAAATCCAATTGTTTATAATAAAAACTACGGTTTGTCCGTTACAGCAGAAGGTGATTACAATGTAGGCAATAAACGTTTGAAATTTGTTAAAGATCCTCGAGGTAATAACGATGCCGTAAATCTAAACATATTGAATTCAGAAACATCAACAAGTTTGAGAATTGACGGAGACGGTGTATATAACGTGAAAAAGCGTAGAATTATTAATGTTGCTGATCCTCAACTTAAACAAGATTGCGTCACAAAAGGGTATGCAGACTCGCTGGTATCACCTAGCTTGAAAATCGAAGGAAATGCTTACAATGCTAAAGGTAAACAGATTCAAAATGTTCAAGATCCACTATTACCCTCAGATGCAGCAACAATGCGATATGTGAATAAAAGTACTCCTACCCAAACTGATGATCACTGGGGTTTTGCAGAAAAAAGGTTAAGCAATATAAAAGATCCAATTTATCCTAAGGAAGCAGTAAATTTAGAAACTCTGAAAAGAATGTTGAATAATAGATTCAATGAGTGGACTAAATCTTATGATAAGAAATTAGAAAGGTTGGGTGCCGCCTTATTTCATTATATACACAGGGCTGCAGGTAGAGCTGCGGAACCACAAGTCGATGGTAGAACTTATTTGGATTGGCCGAGTATACATCAATCGAGTGATACAACACAAAACGTGGAAGAATAAACTACCAATTTAAATACAGATAAGCAAGACGATTGTTTCATTAAAGATTACTCATTTAAAGGGTGTACATGATTGTGAAGGTTTCCGATATAAATAGACAATGATGAAAAAACAGCGGGTCAGTCGCACTACAGAATTTATAAGAAGAGGAGGAGGAATTGTATCAACAGCAGTTTCAGCTTTTTCTAATCCTGTTGGAGCTATAGTAAACAAAGCGATTGATTTGCTACCTGTTGAGTTACATTTACCCGGAGGTTACCAATATTGTGGACCTGGAACAAAACTACAGCAACGTCTTGCAAGAGGAGATCCAGGAATAAATAAACTTGACAAGGCTTGCAAAGAACACGATATCGCATGTTCAAAATATAGTGATACCCGAAATAGATCCATAGCGGATAGAGCGTTAGCTGAAAAAGCCTGGCAAAGAGTAAAGTCAAATGACGCGAGTGTTGGTGAAAGAGCAGCGGCCTTAGCAGTAACATCAGCCATGAGGGTGAAAACAACATTTGGAGGTGGTAAGAGGAAGAAAAGAAGTAGAACGAGGAAAACAACAAAGAAACATGGAGGAAGTATAAGAAGAAAACGTCGATCAACCAAAAACAAAGGAAAAAACAAGCCTACAGTATGGTCTATGATAATAAAAAAGGGAGGAGGACTATACCTAAAACCTTACCGTGTGTATTGAATAAGAAAAAACAATTAATAATCCCGAATAAAGAATTGACAAATGAAGAACTGCTTCAATATGCTTCCTGTTTAAAAATACCCTTCTTTAGAGGAGTTTTCATGAAAGACGCTTTACCTAAGAAGATTTGGAGAAACGAGACTGGAATTGTAAATCTAGATAGCACCGCAGGATCGGGCACTCATTGGATATGTTATAAAAAACTGGGGGAAAATATTTACTACTTTGATAGTTTTGAAAATCTACAACCACCGAAAGAGCTTCAGTACTACTTTCGCACGTCTGAGAATGTTTTTTTATAATTATACTAGAGAGCAACCTGAAGAGACATCAATATGTGGACATTTATGTTTAAACTTTTTAGCTACAAGTGTTAGTCAACTGTAAGATGTCATCGTATACAGTGTCGCTGGTCGGAAATTCATCAACTTTGAAAACTACCCTTTTTCCAGCTCTTCGTTTGCAACAGGGAGTACTATGGGAAGCGGCCTTGTTAGATTTAACAACGTACAACTCTATTCCCAACATCAGTGAAGGTGTTAACAACAAGATACATTACTACAAGACTAAAGATAAAGATGGAAAATATTCAAAACTGGAAGTGATTAGTTTACCAACAGGCTCATACGAGATAGACAATATCAACAAAGTTCTACAAAACTATATGGGATTGGATAATATACAAATAGTAGGAAACAACAATACTATGAAAGCTGAAGTTACTTCGAAGTATTACATTGATTTTACTAAACAACATTCGATTGGAAAACTGTTGGGTTTCTCTAGTGAAAAACAAGATAATATATTAGAACCTAATAAGACGTATACAGGGGATAGCACAGTGACTATACTCAAAGTTAATTCAATAGATGTAATGTGTAATATTATACAAGGATCCTATAGAAACGGTGAAAACAATCATATATTACACACTTTTTACACTTCAGTCGCACCGGGATATAAAATAGTTGAAAAACCACAAAACTTAGTGTACCTCCCGTTAAACACCAGTTTCATTTCAGACGTTGTAGTGAACATACTAGATCAAGACGGAGACCATATTGACTTCAGAGGTGAAGATATAACTGTGCGAATCCATATAAAATCGTCTGCCTAAAAAATGGGGCTATGATTTGAAAGGAAAGGGACGACTAGTAAACAGGTCAGTACCTCCTCGGCAGCAGAAGAATTAACAAGTGAGAACATTCGTTTTCTTGAAGACATTGGATTAAAACTTGTGAAAAAACACAACAATGGATATAGCGGATATAACGCAAGGTCCGACATTCGACGAGACCATATGGGAAAAGGAGTATCACACGCACAACCCTTACGCTTCGTCAAAATTGAACAATAACGATGAAATCAGAATTCCTATACAACAACAAGATATTTATACTCTTCCGTGTGAAAGTTATTTATATATCGAAGGAAGAGTAACAAAACGAGATGGTACCGTTGGATCAACTGTTCCGTTCATAAAAAATCCCATGGCGTATTTGTTTGACGAAATCAGATATCAAATATCAGGGGTTACAGTGGATTCAACAAAAAAGGTTGGCATTTCTAGTACATTGAAAGGTTTAGCATCTATAACACCGAATGAGAAGAATCTGTTGAGTGTCGCAGGATGGATCGCACCTGAAAAAGACACGTTAACTCCTGACTCATCGGGAAACTTTGATTTTTATGTACCTTTGAAATTATTACTGGGATTTGCTGAAGATTACAGAAGAATAATAATAAATGTAAAACAAGAATTGGTTCTATTGAGAACGTCTAACGATAAAGATTGTATCAAAGCAGCGGCAGGAACAACTGATGCCAATATGGAATGGAAACTAACATTGGACAAGATTGTTTGGAGAGTGCCACATGTACGGCTAAATGATGAACGCAGAATTACACTGTTGAAAAAGTTAAAATCGGATCGAGATATAGTAATGCCGTTCAGAAGTTGGGAGTTTCATGAATATCCTGTTTTACCATCAACTCAACGACACACATGGAGTGTAAATACTTCTACACACTTGGAAAAGGCGAGATACGTGATATTCGGATTGCAAACCAAGAGAAGAAATGTACTTACCGCAAACGCTGGTGAGTTTGATCATTGCAAAATAACAAATTGTAAAGTGTACCTGAATTCGCAGTTTTATTCTTATGACAACATTAATATATCTTTTGAAAAGAAGAGATACAGTGTGTTGTACGATATGTACGCTAGATTTCAAAGTTCCTACTACGGTAGAACAAACATGCCTCTGCTAAGTCCTCAAGAGTTTGTTAGTAAGGCACCGATTGTAATAATTGATTGTTCAAAACAAAATGAATCTGTGAAATTGTCAAATGTTGATATCAAGATAGAAATGGAATTTCAGGAAAATATACCTGACGATACTTCTGCGTATTGCTTAATTTTACATGATAAAATTGTAACATACACACCGCTGTCAGGTATTGTAAAAACAGTTTTGTAGAAAACTTTACCCCCACCACAACATCCGAGTTAAATAGCGGAGCATTGAGACCGGCCTTCATTCGTTTGTGTGACACCGCTTGGGTAACATCGCATACACACAATGAGTTCTCTAGCACAGGACAATTCGGAATTAACTCCGTTACTGAAGGAGGAAAATAAGACCGTAGAAGCAAAAGTTATTAAGGAAATAGACGAGTTTTTAAAGTTTGAGAAAAAAGAAGACAACAAACAAGAAGACAATAGAAAAGAAGAGGAAGAAGAACCAGCCAAAGTCGGCATTAAAAGAAAAAGGAAGTTTGAGGAAAACATTGCAACAGAAATACTAACTGAAGTTTTTCTAAGGATCTTTTACCCGATATCATCATGTTTAAGTAAGAGTATTTCTATTGGACTCAAGAAATCATTAGATTATTCACCTACGGTGATACTGAACCACGGTCCAAGGGTGGTACTGTTCTCTACTAGTGCGTGGGAATCTCTCTTAAAACATTTACATCTAATAGAATGCTACCTCAACAACTGTATGTGTGGAAGGAAAACAAACATTCGACTTTCTGATTGTGACAACGAGATCGATGTAGTTAAACATCGTGTGCAAGTACAAGTACGCATTAGGGACTTGACTCGACATGATAATAAAGTTATACTGACACGTGAAGAATTCCACATCTTCAAATGTGCATCGTCACCCGTTACCAGATACATGAAACAGTTGGTATTTTCTAGCTCTATCATAAAGGATTACTTGGTGGACACGTTGGAAAAACAACCGGATAGCACCATACTCTACGGACCTGTGGATACGTCTGTTTTTAATAGAATACCTCATGAAGTTGAAATGTGGCGACAATTGAGAGACTTTAAAAACACCGTAGAAGCAACAGAAGAAGAAGAAGAAGAAGAAGAAGAATTTGGAGAAGTAGAAAACATTGAACCTGCAAAAGATCAACAAGGTTAATGAGTTAAAACAATAAAATAAAAACTTTGAAAAAATACAAAAAAAAAGAATTATGTGAAAGTGGGGTAGGCCTACCGGGGATGGTGCCCACGTTAAATATACACCAACGCGCCTGTAACTGTACGGCCTGGTATTTAAGAATACCTACCGTGGTGTGGAAAACAGTTGATGCAAGACCTCCGACATGGATGGATTAGATATAATCACAAGACCTTGTGTTATAGAATTTCAAGCGTTTCGTGGAAACAATGATAAGTTTATTATCAAGGAATTAATAATTTTAGACTTGCACACATTTGTTGTTTACCCATTTATGTTTGAACCTCCGTTCTCCTGGAACAAACTAAATTCAAAAGCAAAAAGAACAAACGCATGGATGACAAAATATTTCCATCACATACAGTGGTATGAAGGCTATATAGCTTACACTAATCTACACAGTATCATGTTTCAGTTTTGTAAACAATATAATGTTATTTACACAAGAGGATTAGAAAAGAGAAACTGGATACAACTATACACGTACGGAAAAGTCTACGATATATATGTAGACAGGGACTTTACAAATCAACAAGGTCATATTTGTGTAAATACTAACAATCCTAAACATGGACTATCAGAGTGTGCTATACGCAACGCGTACCGTTTAGCGAGTTACTTGAAGGCTGGAAACATATGTGATGGTGTCGGTGGTGGGGGTACCGGAGGGTATAAATGTCCGGTAGTGGTTCGTCCGCAGCACCACTGTTATGACAGACTCCGAGGAGGCAACATATCAGAACACAGCAGCGACTACAAAGATGACAACACCACCGCAGAAGCAGTCTCTTCAAGCACTAGTTGAAATATTCAACACACAATCAAAATCCAACGTTCTATTTACAAAGAAATGTTCAGAGCTAAAAGAAAACCGACACTACATAGTACACAACCTAAGGAAGATGGAAACAACACACGGAGAAGCGGTTTTGGTTTCACTCAGCGAAGCCCCCTTCACACAAGGTGATGAAGCAAAATTTCAAGTGTTTCTACCGAAACGATTTGTTCATCTACTGATGAATGTGGATTTGCGGAACATTCAACCTGGATCCTTGTATCTGGTGTCCCACGGATCAAGTGGAAACAACTCTACAGAACTCACTCTGCACGTCTCGCACGAATGATGAATTTTGTAAAATCAATTTGTTTGTAATATAGTTATTCTAGTCAATTGTAAATAGTTGTTGTAAATTGTTGTTGTAAATAAAAAACAAAAACAAAAAAAAATTAAACCAACACGGCAGTATATGAAATAAGATACTGCCGTGTTGGTTTTTTTAAAACCCAATTTCGGTGACCTTGACCTACATTTCGGACTTGTAAAATTTTTGCTGTTTGAGTTTTTGGAACTGAACACGGAGTTTAACTTCTTTTTATTGTTTACCCCCACCACAAATTCATTTTATTTAACTTTGTTGTTCTTGTGTATTTTAAGTCAGTATCATCTCGTCAGGCTCTGCGTGAACATGAACACAGACTTATTGATGGTCTTGACCGAGTTGAAACGTGCTAATCCGACATGGAGTTGTCTTGACTACAAGTACAAACTTAAATTGATGGAGCACATAGCGCTATCTGTAGAGAAGAGGAAACAACAGTTGAAGTGTTCATCGAAATTACCTCTACGGTTTGGTAAGCATTTCATAGAATGCTTTATTAAATTTGAAGAAAGAACTTTTACCCGCTTGTTAGAAAACATTGGACCTGCAGAGTGCGATGAAGATTTATACAACACTCTGATGATGAAGATAAAAGGCGAACCCGTTTCTGAATAGAAGGAGGACAAAGTTGAGTGGTGGGGGGTAAAGTGGTGGGGGTAAAGTAGTAGTGGTGGGGGAGAAACCGAGTCCCTAGCGGACGTGCTGGCGCTACATCACTTCGCATCCGGCTGTCGAACAGTGCACATCTCGCTCCTATTACAAAAACAACAACAATAAGAAGAAATGAAAACATGTCTATGAAAGCTGTAACTTTTGAACGTACTGTAAATAATTATTGTTGCGATTTGAAATGTTTTAAACTACCGGAGGATCAAGTTGATGGACTAGCTTGTTCTAAATGCAAGTGTTATAGTTATTGTGAATGCAATTGTAAAACATACAAGTCAACACGCAGGAGTGCAATTGACGAAATAACTCGAAGGCTCAGTTTACTTTTACGTCGAATGAAAAGAGAGTGATCATGTCTCTTAGAATAAAAACCATCACCTACAACACTGTTCATTTATCGACTCTGCACGATCTGCAAGTATTCACTGAGGAGTTGAAAGATCTCCTGATGACTGGTTACACCGTGACTTTAGAAGTGTTTGCAACAACGAATAGCAACAACAACTATCGTTCAGACTTGGAATATGTACCACCACCACCACAAACAACATCGATGAGAAGAGGGACTGAAGTAGTAGTAGAAGAAGAGAGAAACAAAATTTGAAAATTACAAAAACATTATTCCGTATTTATTGTTTCCAGTGTTGCCAACCTAAAAAATTCCCTCACAAAAATTCCCTCACTACAAAATTTCCCACACACAGATCTTGTACGAATTATTGTTTTCGTTACAATACTATTTGTTGTTGATTACAAAGTTTTGTTATTCAAAACGAATACAGATCTTGTACGAATCGTATTCGTTTTTGAGTAACCAATTTTGTAATCAACAACAACAAAAATAGTGTTGTAACGAAAAGAATAATTCGTACAAGATCTCTTTTTTAAAACTTACTTTGGATGACCTTGAACTTTAAATCGTGACGTCATCAATTCCCGTCCCCGTGACGTCCTCAGCCACGTCACACTCTAATATGACGCAGGCCAACTTATCTTTAAATTTTTGACAGTTTGGTGATTGCCCCAGCAGCCCTAGTTTTACACTACTCTCCTCCGTTTGTTTAGCTATGTATGACGCAACGATTCCTAAAATACTGAATATACAATTTTTAAGTAAACAGAATATTCTAATAGATTTTTTTTTCAATACTTGGCATATTGGAATAAAAAGCCAACTTTCCATTACTAAATCCCATATTGTAAACATTTCTACTGAAATACATTCATCAAAGAATAAAATAATTTTGTTCTTGTGAAATAGAATTTTTGTGTAAATGTTATGCACAAATTAACATTACATTAGGTTTTAAAAAAACATTACGTATATTTTATATACGTATTAGTTTTTTTGAATTGCTGTTGATAGTACTGTACTTACTTACTTACTTATCCGGTCCCGTTCCAGTCAATCCTGGGTCTGGGTTGTCACCAAGCCTCTCCATCTTCTCCTGTCCCTCCACATCTCCTCTCTCACCACTTCCCCCCACACACTCCCTCTCTTTTCCACGTCTGTCCTCACTCCATCCAGCCATCTTCTTCGTGGTCTTCCTCTGGGCCTCCTTCCCTCCATTTCCCATTCCTCCATCTTCCTCGGCAACCTCTCTACACTCATCCTTTTTACGTGACCATACCACCTCAACCTTGCTTGTTCCACTCTTTCTCTTATACTCTCCTCCACTACATCCTTCCTTATCTCACTATTCCTAATTCTATCTCTTCGAGTTCTTCCCTTTATTGCTCTCAAGAACCTCATTTCCCCTGCCTGTACTCTACTCCACTCCCTTTCTGACATCCGCCATGTCTCTGCCGCATAAGTAATTATAGGCCTATAGTAATTCTTGAACATCATTACCTTGGCCCTCTTTGGTACCTCTTTGTCCCATACTAGGTGTTTCACCGTCCGGAAGAATCCCGCTCCCATTCCTAATCTGGCATTTATTTCCTGTTCCATTCTTCCATCACTTGACACCATCGTTCCAAGGTATTTGAAATCATCTACCTTTTTTAGTATACTTCCATCTACCAATATATCTTCTTCCAAAACTGTGTCCCTTCCTACTACCATTACTTCACTTTTTTCCTTGCTTATCCTCAGCCCTCTCTCCCTCATCTTCCTACTCCACTTGTCCAGTTGTTCTTGTATCTCCTCCCTGTTTTCTCCCCACATCAGAATATCGTCAGCAAACATCATTATCTTCATCTCTTCATTTGTCTCCTCTTTAATTTCTCTCATCATTATCTCCATAACTACATTAAAAAGAATCGGAGACAGAACACTCCCCTGTTTCAGCCCTTTCTTTACCTTGAACCATTCTGTATTACCATCACATGTCCTAACTCTGCACTCGTGCACCCTATACAATTCCTTAACCCATTTCATCATATTTTCTGTCACTCCTATTTTTTCCATACTCTCCCATATACTTTTTCTCTTAACAGAATCGTAGGATTTCTCGACATCTATAAACACCAGTATTAACTTTTTATTGAACTCCCAGTGCTTTTCAACCATTTGTCTCACTGCAAAAATCAAGTCGATCGTACTTCTTCCCTTCCTAAACCCATGTTGTTCCTCCCCTATCTGGTCCTCTATCACGTCCTTAATCCTGTTAAAAATTATTTTTTCAAATATTTTGGCAACATGGCTTATTAATGTTACTCCTCTATAGTTCTTGCATAGTCTTCTACTTCCCTTCTTGTGTATTGTTATTATTTCACCTTTCCCCCAGTCGTCAGGCACTCTTCCTTCCCTCCATACGCATGTGAAGACTCTCTTCAACCAATGTACTCCCACTGCTCCCAAAGCCTTTACCATATCTGATGATACTTCATCTGGTCCTGGGGATTTCCCACTTTTCATCTCTTTCACCGCCTTTTCTATTTCCCTCCAACTTATCTCTTCCCCTCTCTCCCATTGCTCCTCATTTTCGTCTTCCTCTTCTTCCTCATAGTTTTCATTCAACAGTGTTTGGAAATACCTTTTCCACAACTTTTTCATTTCCACTCCTTCCACCATGACTCCATTTTCATTTTGCATTGTTTTGGCACTTTCGGTCACTCTCTTTTTGTTCCTCATCATACTATAGAACATCTTTTTGTTTTGTCCTAAGTCTTCCTCTAACTTTTTCGTGAAGTTCTCCCATTCCTTGTCCTTTGCGTCCTTTATTATTCTTCTGCATTCTCTCTTCTTTGCCAAATATTCATCTTTGTCTTCTTGCGCTCTGGTTTTCCACCACTTCCTCCATGCTTTGTTCTTCTCTCTTACTCCTTTAATTGTCTCTTCATTCCACCAACTTGTTTGTTTTTCTCTTCTTTTCCCCTTTGTTCTCCCACATACCTTTTCGGCTGCCTTTACTATTGTGTCCTTGAACCGATTCCATTCCTCTTCCAGCTCCCCTACCTCTGTTCTGGGTAACTCCTTTTTTACCATATTTCTAAATTCTTCCTTCTTCTGCTCCTCCTGCAGTCTCCATCCCTTTATTCTTTCAACTGGTTTTGTCGTTCTGCTCTCTTTTATTTCCATTCTAAACACCCCCACCAACAGTCTATGGTCCCCTCCTACGCTTACGCTGGGAATCACCTTCACATCCATGATCTTTTCTCCCCATTCTCTATCTGTTATTATATAATCAATTACACTTTTTACTATCCCATCCCAACTATACCTTGTTATTATATGGCTCTCCCTCTTTTGAAATCTCCCATTTCCAATTGTCAATGCATTTCTTTGGCACATGTCCAGCAGTACTGTACTATCAATATATTATTATGTATGCCAATAATATAACTTGCCTATCAGACAGTACATTTTCTATTTACATTACCTGCTCTCCTTGACAAATTCAACACATGTGTCAAATCTAGATTTAGTCTCATCAGTTCTGTTGCTCACATTGATTGGTAAATATTTGGTCATCTTGGTTGCAGCACTCCACATCATGTAGTTGGCCAAACTCCTGCGACAGAATACATATTACATTGTTAACTTTGTTGTTTTATATTAGAGTAATTTGTATTGATAACATGCATTTTTATATTTGGAAGCTGCTTACAAAACCTTGCAGAGTTTTATAATAGTGAACTTGATTTGCTGTAAATAAAAAACTAAAAAAAGTAATTGTCCACCTTAAAAAGGGGATCTTTTTTATTATATAGAAATATTGCTTACTTTCATGCTTGAATCCTAGTATTTTGATTATTAAACATAGTTCTCCTTATACTAGAACTAACGTAGTTTGGACAGCTAAATATCGTTTCTCCTTACACTGGAATTATTAAACGTAGTTCTCCTTATACTAGAACTAACGTAGTTTGGACAGCCAAATATCGTTTCCCCTTACACTGGAATTATTAAACATAGTTCTCCTTATACTAGAACTAACGTAGTTTGGACAGTTAAATATTGTTTCTCCTTACACTGGAATTATTAAACATAGTTCTCTTATACTAGAACTAACGTAGTTTGGACAGCTAAATATTGTATCTCCTTACACTGGAATTATTAAACATAGTTCTCCTTATACTAGAACTAACGTAGTTTGGACAGCTAAATATTTTATCCCCTTACACTGGAATTATTAAACATAGTTCTCCTTATACTAGAACTAATGTAGTTTGGACAGTTGAATATCGTTTCCCCTTACACTGGAATTATTAAACATAGTTCTCCTTATACTAGAACTAACGTAGTTTGGACAGCTAAATATCGTTTCCCCTTACACTGGAATTATTAAACATAGTTCTCCTTATACTAGAACTAACGTAGTTTGGACAGCCAAATATCGTTTCCCCTTACACTGGAATTATTAAACATAGTTCTCCTTATACTAGAACTAACGTAGTTTGGACAGCCAAATATCGTTTCCCCTTACACTGGAATTATTAAACATAGGTCTCCTTATACTAGAACTAACGTAGTTTGGACAGCTAAATATCGTTTCCCCTTACACTGTAATTATTAAACATAGTTCTCCTTATACTAGAACTAACGTAGTTTGGACAGCTAAATATCGTTTCCCCTTGCACTGGAATTCTTATAGAATAGAATAGATAATACTGAAATCGTCATAGTTTGAATAACTATATATCACTTTCTAAAAACAGTTTATCGTTATAATGAAATCCTCGTAAGTTAGATAACTAAACGTGGTTTCCCTAATACTGTAATTCTCATAACTTAGGTAACTAAATATGTTTCGCTTATAATAGGTTCCACGTAGTTTCAATAGCTAAATATGGTTTTCTCTAATACTGTTATTATTGTTAAAAATAGTCTTTTAGCTACAATTCTCAAAATTAATTACCAAACCCATCGTTATTTTAGACTGACCTGTAGAGAATGTCCTAATTTATGTATAAGTACGTATATCGCAACTAGTCTACTACTTTTATTTTCAATTTCCTTCAAATATCATATAATGTACATTAAACTTTTTTTGTGCTTTTATCTTGATATCATTTAGAAATGAAATACATAAATAAGTACTATACTGTCTAGATAAGTACATACTTGTACAGATATTTGACACTTAGTTGTACCATTTACATAAAAAATGTCTATACTCTTTACTAACAGTAACTTAATGGATATTATCATATCATATTACTTGTCGTGTTTTTTTCTTTTTTGGGATTGTGCGTCTAGTAATTTTAAATAAAGTTAAGGACATTTACAGTCCCATAATACAAAAAGGAATAAGTAGCTGTTAGTATGGAATTCTTATTTTAGTATGGTTTGGCAGTAGTGTTCAGTTACATACATTTTTAATGGTTGTCACTAAAAATATAATAATAATATTTAAGGCATTTTGTTATGTTTTATAACATATCTTTTTTTCTTATAAAACTATAGACAGAAACGGTTTGGTTTTAGTTTTCACAAACACTTTCGCCTCTTACTTCTACTTAAAATACAGTACGTAAATGTAAGACAGTACAATACAGTCAATAAAAACAATAACAAGTTTACCATTAGTAAAAATGTTCAGAAAAGTATCAACAATTGTATCCCATACATGTTTCAGTATTGAAACAAGAAGACTGTCTATTCATATGGGCCTCGTGAACCAGGTTTTACGATTTCATGAAATTAGTTCTGGTTCTGTATTAATAGGTAGTGCCAGTGTCGTTTTCAGCCCACCTAATGTGAATAATAAGTAAGCTAATGGTACGCCAAACAATTGTCCGAGCGTTCGCCGTTAGAGAGCAACACAGTCGAGTGACTACAGCAAAGGAATTTCTCCGGTATATCTGTTTGTTTCTAATTCACTAGTATAAGGTATAAACTATAAAAAGGATATTAAGTATATTGTAAGATAATTTAAACAAATAGTAATTTTTACCTCTTAGGATATTTGCTGATAAAATTACCAAGCTTTTTAAAGTAATCAGGGCTCACAACAAGTATAGGTTGATCTAAAGGTAAGATTACAGATTCAGGTAACTGAGCAGTCAGCAGTTCAGTCCAGTTCACCCATGCAATGTCAGTTTGGAGTTGGGACAATTTGTACCATTCTTCCTGCTTGTAATATCTCTCTGGAAACTAAAATAAAACAAAATAATAAGTAACACCCTTATCAAATAATATCAAATCTATTAATGTCTAGCAATGAAAAAGAATTTAAACATATATATTGTGTATTAACAATTAATTCATAGATGATATTATAGTGAGAGGTTACCTATTATATCTGTTAGATATAAATATACTGATAACAATTATATCATTGAAAATACATAATATCACACATTAGTCAAAATTTAGCATTTTAAAACTTTTCATTGATAAATATTGATATTTTTTCTAAACAAATATTCGAAAACGTTTGAATATTTATTATTACAAATATAATTACATTATACGTTGTATAAATAGAATAATACCAATTTATTTATCCATTTTTAATTATATGTTATAAAACCTATAGTGTAAGATTAGTATAAGAATAGCTATCATTTGCTGCCTGTTTGATAGTTTATTTACACTAAAAAGACTAATTATTTATAGGCTGATACCTGCATCAAATCCATTTCAATTTGCAAAATGACTTTCATATCTATTTGTGTTTTGTTTTTATCAGCTCCAAATGCTTCAGCAAAGTCACACATAAGTCTATAGTACTCTTCCAGTAGATCATCCTTGTTATAAGGATCCATAGATATATCTTGTAACAGCGGATCATAAATCTGGCTGGGTCTGATCTGAAAGGTAAAATCAAGCTGTAAATTAATTACCTTTATTAAGTAAATATATTGTAGTAAATTAAATTTTGATATTATACGTTAACTTTTATTCACGATGTTATTTTTTTTATTTATATTATTACAATACCTTATTAATATTGATTTTTTATCGCAGTTAATAATATGACTGCAGAACTGAAAGTACATATAAATTATTTTATTAAATGACTTATCTATACATGAATTATAACTAAGTATAGACTTTATCAATACTCTGATACAATTTCATTAGAAAATCATTTAAAGATAATAGAGGGGTGAGCATAAAGGCTACAAACATATTTTACTATATCCGTAATTGTATAGCAATATTCAAGAATAGTATTAATAAAACAATACTAATTAAGACGTATTATTACATAAAAACAAAAAAGATACAAATATTTATTAAGAGTCAAAGATCAACCTCCGGAGAACCAAATACATTCCCCGACCCCCCTCCCCCACCAGCCTCGTTCCTCATGGGGAGCCCGGAACTTGTCAGCCGTATAAAAAGTGAATGACACTAAGCACCGTTTCAATCAAGTTCGTGTTTGATTAAGGTTTTAAGAGGAAGAACGGTAATTAGTCAGACCCCAACTTGAAAAGAAGGCGTTAATTAGCTACTGTCCTGTATTGGTCAACATGGTAGGCTTCTCTCTGTCTGGTCCCCTTCCCATGGATATGGGTAACGACAGTACAGTGATGTTTCCAATATACATGACTGGTTGAACTCTCAAGTGTCCAAAACAGACTTGAAGCCCAAACATGCAACACTTGAGAAATGGGGCTTAACTGGCTGAGTTTAAGTTTAGTCACAAAGTCAATAATTATATGCTGCTTTCAGCCTCTTAGGCCATTATGGAAATAAAAAAACATTTAGGTTGTGAAGTCGATTTGCTAGCACATCTGACCCCTGGATCACACATTCCAAAGTTTAACAAACAAATGGATCTCTTGAGCGAAAGGTATATTCTGGAACTCTTAGACCAATAGCCTCAACTGAACGAGAGTGACCATGAAACACTCTGTACAAAAATTGCAAGTTAATCATATCTCGACTACCTAACAAAGTTGAAAATTCAGTTCTGCACATGTTCCTCCTTCAAAACCAATTGTAGCACTTTTTGGGAGCAGTAACTCGATAGGCTTCACAAATAATAATAAATAATATACCGTTTGAAGCATTCAAACAAACACTGTTTATATGGACACTTCAGGTCAATACCTTGTCCAAATGTGTTCCCAGAAATTTAGGGCGCCAGCCTATTTAAGGACAACATCATTCATAATTATAAGAGCCTTCTCCCCACTGTCACGAGATCGCAGAGGGAAAACTAAAAATCATTAGTTATTGTTTGGGGGGGGGGGGGTTCTGACATAAATTTCTTAGTAAAGGTATTTATATTTGTAAAACCTTGAGATTCCAGTTCTTGGTGTGACAGCACAAAGCGATATTTGAGTAGTAATGTTGCAGTCATAAGAACAATAAAAGTAAAGACGACTAAAACAGATAACACGGATTGCTAATATAGTCAATTTATTTACATACTCATGCAATACTACGCTTATACTATTTATTCATTTAACATACTTCAAAAGTTGAAATGTTTGGTGTGCTTGTTGGATATATGTTGAAAAAGACTCCACTACCAAGTGTCTCAGCCTGGAGAAAATTCCAGCCTTTCTCAGACCAGTCTTTTTCCAGCACTGGCCACCCTCCTGCTTTCCTCAAATGTTCGACTGCAGGTGACACACCCTTGGCTTTGATACTTTCTGAAATAAAACACGTTACAAATCAATAAATTTGTTGAAAATAAATTTGTTTTTCTATACAACCAACAACATCATTGATTATTTGAACTTGTTGAATAAATTATCATTCTGAAGTTAAAAGTGTCATGATAGACAATGTCATTCTAGTGAAAAGAGTAAATTACTTTTAATATGTAACTATTTTTAACATAGGTGCAAAATAGTATAAGTAAGTTATATTTTCTTTAATTCAAAATATTATTAGTGATACAAAATAAAACAGATATCAATAAATAAATTAATATATAATGACTTAATTTGTTTGTAATGAATATTGAGTATGAATAAATATTAATACTCACTACCTCTAACTTAGTAGAATATAATTTTATTATTCTAGCTTAAACACATGACAATATGAAATTGTTTGTATGAAAATTCAGGAGCCTTATTGTAAAGAATATAACCTTACAACGATTACATAATACCAAAACATAATGAAACTACCTTAAGACATTATTAAGCACTGTACGGGTAGAACCATAAGGTAAACTCCAAATATTTCAATATATTTACCGCCTCATGCCCTTATGATGCAAAGTTTCATAAAAACCCTTCCTTTTCCATCGTATTATGAAACATGCAAGTTGTATTCTACTCCACACAATATAAAAATAAAACTCTTATTTGTAAGGATTAAGAGTTAAGCTCTTAATATAGTTAGTATTGTATTTTTTTTACGTTCCTCTTAATGAAATTTTTTAAAGGG